>CANYLF012623931.1:0-18040 GCA_948193215.1 Bocquillonia castaneifolia
GTAGCTATCCGCCCGGCTCAGCTTTCCCATCACACACATCCCATATTTCCCCAAGAGTCATCCTTTCCATTCACAATCACAATTCAAATCACAATTCAATTCACAATTCATCTCAATTCTCATTTACAACCAATTCACACATTTCTCAATTTAATCCAATAGCTTTTCAAGCACATTCTCATCCTTCAATCAACACTTACTTTATTTTACCAATTCATAACTCAACCAATTAACTCATTTAACAACTCAATTAATCTTATACTCATCACAACTTTTTAATTCAATCAATATATAATCATATTATCATTACACAATGTCAAAACTCAACAATTGACACTCTATCAACAATTCAATACATATTTTCATTCAAGAACATAGCAATCAAATACACATAGTAATTTCCACTTAATATACTCAAATTAATCAATTAAATACTTACTACTTGTAGAACCTCCTTAAGCTAGCAAGCTCTCCTCCTCAAACTCTTCTTTGGAACTCCCCTTAGCACCAAATACCATTCAACAATAATTCAAAGTCAATTCTATGTCTTAACACACAATTACTACTCAATATTCCTTCCCACATGCATTAATTACATGATTATGTAATAATAACCATAAACCCTCAACTTCCACAAAACCTTAAGATAATAAACAACACAAGTTGAGATAACTTACTCAATTAAGCTTCTAATCCTCCAATTAAGCTTCTAATTGAGAAAAGCTCTTCTAATCTTACTCAAATCTTCACTTAGAAGCTTTTAAGCTTCAAAAATGGAGTTTTGTAGAGAAAGGAAGAAGAAAGGAAGAAGAGAAAAGAAAATACGTGAAAAGGAAGAGGAAAGGAAGAAAAATTATAGAAAAGGGTGTAGGATTTTCTTAACTTGTAGAGATAATCCACTAACTTTATTTTATTCTTATTTTTACTATTCCATTGCCACTTGTCACTCTCATCTCAAGCCACTTGCCTTGCTCTTACTCTCCCCAAGCCACTTGTCATCTTCTAGAAATAATCTCCCTACACCACTCCCTTAACTTACTTCCATTAACTATATAATCCAACTCTCATACTTCTTTTACAAATAGCTCCTCAACTTTTCTTACAATCTAGTCCTTCAATCAATCCAACTCCACCAATCCTATTTCACAAAATTATACTTAATGATACACAATTAATAGAAATGAACCATCAAGGGATAACTCCTCAAACAATCAAATATTGCCATATGACCAATTAACCACCTCAAACTATTATTTCTTTCAATCACACCCCTCCTACTCATAATCACCAATAAATCAACCTCAATTAACAAAATCAAACGTACTAATGATGCCAATACTTATGAAATGATTTAACATACTTAAATGCATAATTAATTGCTAATTAATTATGGCCGTTACACTACTAGTAGTTGAAACCTCAAAGTTAGAATCAAAAGGTTGTGGACAACAAGCAAAGATCCTCTTTAATCTCCATTTGCTAGGGAGAAACAATGGCATCGAAGCTTCAAGAACACAAAAAATTTGGAGGACAAGTGGGGGTGATAAAGCTTGACATCCTTATGAATCCATAAAGAACAACATCCTACAAAGCATCTCACAAAGATACAAATCTTGCAAAGATCAACATCTTGCAAAGATCATCATCTTGCAAAGATATAAGTCTTGGAAAGCGAACATCTTACAAAGGTAAGTCTCGCAAAAGCAGCCTCTCAAGAAGGTCATCATCTCGTAAAAGTATAACATCTTGAAAAGGTCATCGCGCCAAGATATCGATCTAGGAAAGATCAAATAGCTCATAAAGACCATCATCTCAAGTCTAACCGGTGGAAAATTTTAGAGAAATTACAGTTTGTAACAGTGCAAATTCCAAATTTAATAGTGTAAGGATTACCAAACTTCCCTAGTGGGGTGAACTTTAAATAAATCCAAACTTCTAAACATTGGCTATCTCATATATCACCTCTGCGATAACTATCCATCCGAATGACGGCTATCCATCTAGTACTTCAGTGATGACTATCCATCTGGACAACGTTTATCAATCCAGTACTTCGGCGATGACTATACATCTAGATAACGCGGTACGGCTATCAACCTAGCTCATTGGTGATGAATATCCATCTAAACGATAGCTATCAAACCAGCATTTTAGCTATAACTATCCTTCCAGTGAAAGCTATCCGATCTGACTTCTTTGATGGCTATCAAATTCAAACTTCAAAGATAGCTATCTATCCAGGCTTACAATAACGGCTATCCAACCCATATCATCCAGTGATAGCTATCTAACCAGTAAAGTAGCAATGGATCCCCAAGTGGAGAACAAGTTCCCCCAATGGTGTTCAATCCAGAAGGACATAAAATCCCCAGTGGAGCTCAACACGTGCGCGATCCGCATAGAGTTGAACCGAGACAACTGAGGTCTAAGGTAAAGCTTCATAATCTGATGTCCAAGTACACATTTCTCTCCTAAAAATTATGTGTTTCTGCTTTGTCATCATTTTTCATATTATTGGTAAATACTATAAACCTCCGATAAAGCGGGGCAAATTGTTAACACCTAATTTTTGACACAGGTAGGTGGAAGCGGCTCGAAAGCCCTATGATGATTACTCATGCTTTAAGTAGCATAAAAAATGGTAATAGCTCCTTATTAATCATAAAAATGATTTTAAAATCATTTTGAAACTCGAAAGCTTATTTTGAGTCAAAAATAGCATGTTTTAGCCCTAACCGTGCAAACTTCAAATGGTTTTCATCATAAATTTTTGTATAATTGTTAAAATGGTCTAAAACCTCTACCGTTTGTAGATTGGGTCATTTTGCTCATATTTTTCTCTAATATGCTTTTTTGAATTCAATCATTTCGGGCCTCAAAATTGCCCTGGAATACAAGCGCCACTCCAAGCTTTCAACACTAGTCTAAAGTGGCATTGAACACCTAAACGCCATGCCACTACAGTACTAGCATTGACTCCCAAAACACCAGTGGCTCGATTTTTAGCCAAAAAATTGATTCGAAACTCAATTTTCACGTCCTTCTAACTGATCCAATCCTCTTTTTGATTTCAAATAATCAGAAAGCTTTAGATATGATTTTAATCAATCCAAACTCCATTTAAACATTTAAAAACTCAATCTATACCATATTTTTCAAATTCAAACCAAAGCTTTTTACCCATAATCATCCTTTTGAATTTCATCTACAACTCATCTAAAGTTCAAAATCGAATTGATTTAATCCTGTATGCAGCACATATGCATGACTAGATTAATTTGATCATCACCTCATAGTGTTTAACCATCATTTGGATTTAAAAAAGGGATTAAACTCACTTTTGATTTTTGAATCAAGATTACAGTACGTGATAATCACGTAAATGCCTAGTACCTTTTCCTATAAATAGGCATGTATACTCTTTTTCACATTTTCAAACCAAATCAATCCTGAGAAAACTCTGTAAAGATTTTTCTAAGCTTTGAGATTCAATTTTCAAACCTCCTCATTCTTCCTCATTCTCTGAAAAAAGAGGTTATATCCTTCTTAATTCTATTCTTTAAGTGCGTGATTAACTGGAGGGAGCTCTACCCAAATCCATTCAACCTTCTAAGGGTTCCATTTCCAATCCATTCCAAGTAAGTTTTCTGCACTTTTCTTTGTTTTTTAATCATTTGATCATGTTTCATGTTGATTTGACATGAAAATATGTTTATGAGCATTCACTGTAACTTTTAAATGTGCACATGAATAAATGCCATATAGATTTAGGTCATTTTAATGCTTATAAATGTCATTTATAACATGTTCATGCATTATATAGATTGTTTGCATCATTATATTGCTTTTTCTAGGTTTTAGGGGCCCGAAATATGTTTCTACCTTTTTTGCCTGTTCTTCCATTTTCTGGGTATGGACTGGCGCTGGTGCCCCAAATGCCAACGCTAGTCCAGGAGTGGCATTGTGAGGCCAACACCAATCTAGACTAGCGTTGGCTCCCTTGGAGTGGAGTTGGTGATGTTTTGTGGCCCAAAACTGCATTTTCATGTGGAATTAAGTGATAAACATAAGTCTAAACCCACTCATGACATAGTAGTATGTTTAAAATGCATGTAATATGACTTATAATGTTCATTTGGTAATCAAATAGGTAAAAAATGCTAGAAACTAGGTTCTTTTATGTTGTAAATGCTTGTTTTATCACTTTTTGCATGTAAATGGTTAATATAATGATTTGGTAATCTTTAAAACCAATCATTGTTTGCTGTAAATAGAAACTCACTAAAAAGACATGCTTTGTATGAAAAATATAGGATTTTTTGTTATTACTTTCTATATAAACCGCCATAGAGAAAATGAATGTTAGAATAATCTTAGGAGTGGCTAAAGAATCATAATTTCAAGGAATGCGGTTGTTCGATCTCAGAATTTTTGAGGTCAAAGTGTCTCCACATTTCTTAAAAGGAATGGAGATGCACACCAAATAAGATGTTCCTGATGTCAGTTTGGCTGGCGACTCCCACATTAAATCCTACCACATAAAAACGCAGTGCCGCAGTCGTTAATAAGGCTGAGACTCTGAGGAAACCCCTCCTTATCTACACCCATTTCTAAAAAATTTATTTTAATAAATTTTAATATGAATTTTTACATATGGGTTCGGAAGTATTCAAACTAATTTATAAAAAAATTTAACTATGAAATTATTTGTTTTTTATTTTTTAATTGAATAAAAAAAATTCATAGAAATTAGATAACATGTCCAGATGGTCCCAATTTTTGTGAGATGACATAGTAAAATATGCTTAATTTATTGGAATATAAGAGGATAAAATTTAATTAACAGTAATGGATGTACATTAAAAGTGAGGATTTTTGTGCTATAAATTCATAGTTGGAGGATTTTATGGATAAAAAAAAGTTAAGAAACAGTTGTGAGAGAGAGAAGATGCATGGTTGGGGACCGTAAGTACTGAAATTTAGTTAAAATTATACTATTATTAAATTACATCAAATCGATGGAATTTGTTGGGTTGCTAATTGTACATCATTCATGGAATTGATTCTATCACCAGTTATTTCATCCATTTATAAAAGCATTAAATTTTATTAATATGAACAAAGATAGAAATAATTAACTATAAAAACTAATCCAATATTTACTATATTCATTCAATATTTACCATATTCATTCATTCGCAAATATTATGTGGATAAGATGATCATCAAAGTACGTACTTTATTTAAACTCAAATATGCTCTCTTATAAATAAGAAGTTATTAGGTGAAGCATTATTATTTCAATATGATTTTGAAAATTTCACACACATTACGTAGTACATAAATAGTATTACCTTCTCATTAGAAATCACATAATACTTTTATCCTTCAAGACATGCTTCCTAAGACCAGGAATATGGATATCTACATTGTAATTTTTCCAATTAATACTCTGCACATCAAATCCAAACTCCATTTTCTCCTCTTCTGACATGCTTTCCATTAACTTCTGCAAGTTGCTGCAATCAAAACTGGCGATTGCCACATAATATTTTTTGAAGTCAATGACAAGTTTCAAAAATCTATAATAATGAAAGTTTAAAGGATGAAATTTACATTGTACATAAATATAACATACGTATAAATATATACCTTCCTTCATAAAAGCAATATGGTCTATATGTATTAGCCATATATTTAACAAACTCCATCATTTTTCCAGTTAAGATGTCTACTTTCTTCGTATTCTTAAAGGACATCACCATGAGCTCACGTTGTCGGGCCATGTCTTTTTCGAGATGGCTGGTGAATTCCTCCATGGATGAGTATAACTTCAAGGGTGCTTCTACTTTGATAGGTCTACCATAAGAATCGATAAATGGTGAGGATTTGAAATGTTCAAAGAATTGGTTGAACAGTTCTCCCAATGTTAATGGATTCACAACCGATGAAGTTACTTGGTACACATTGATGTCTGATGCTTTTTCTTTGCCATGTTTCGCTATGGCCGCTAAGATGGCGTTAACAACCATGTCTGCTGGGACCTATATATGATCAGAAATAAATGAGATACAAACTAGTAGTTAAGAAGGTGCAAATAAATGAAATAAAAATAAGAATTGTTTAAATATAATGGATACATTTTGTTTAAATATATTTTATTTTACGTAGAAGTGAATTTTTTTATTATAAAGTTATATTTTTATATTTTTTATTTTATTTGAAAGTGTCACCAATTTTATTCAAATTTAAATTTATGTACTAATTTCACTAGGTTAGAAAATAAAATTTATATTAAAAATAAAATTTTAAATAAAATTTATCATAAATTAAATATAATATTTAATAAAATCAATATGTATTTATATATATCGTGGTGTAGGATATAAAGTTTTATTGACTATAAATCAATTTAAATATGATAAATTATAATATATTTTAAAAGTGAAATAATTTTAAAATTAATAATTTTAGAATGTAAAATTTATAATTTTAGAATCAGTACAAATCAGTCCCTCTAATTAATTTTGTTAATTTTTTGTTATCTGAGAGACTGATTTGTATCGATTTTCATAAATTTAATAACTTTGTTGTACCGAGTCAAGTTTTAGGGGTTTAAATATTCTTTGAAAAGAACGTTAGTTTCTAATTGATGTGAGTTTATATTCTTTAATTATACTATTCTTCAGTAATATCTTTAGAAAAAAATATATAAACAAATGAAATTTTAATTTTTTTAAGAATATAGAAGTATATACTTTTTCGGCCCACTTATAAATGTACTTAAATATTTTTATTTTTATTTAAAAATAAATATTAATTAAAATAATTCATCTCAAAATCAAAGAAATTATAAGATAAAATATTTGAATCATATATTATATGAACCAACTCTGAACTCTTTTTCTTCCTTTTCAATTTTCAAATATTCTAATCATTAAGTTGTGCTTTGCAGAGACCAATCCATCGGACCGTTACTCTCCTATTAAAAGGAAATGAATCATTAGTTTGATTTTATAAGGGATTCGATTTTACATAAAAGTTTTTGTAATTTGTTCTTTCTTAGGGGATTCGATAGCTCATTGTCATATATATGTGTGTATATATATATATATATATATATAGAGAGAGAGAGAGAGAGAGAGAGAGAAGAAAATGGGAAAAACTTGGCCTATGATTGCAGCTTACTATGTCAATGAGACCATGAGGATTCGCCAGAAAACCCGTAATTTGTCCCTTGCCATAAGATGTGATTACTGGATCTGCCATTCTGCAACAAAATGGATATATATACAATCATAATTTGTCAGGAAAAAAAATTAAATAATAAGTTGCTACGGATGCACGGATGCATTTTAATTTGTTTATATGTTATATGATTAATTGATAGATGTTAAAAAAATTGATAGATATTAATTAAATTAAAATAATTAAGTATTATATTTTAATATAAAAAATCATAATCATATATTCAAGTCATATTAATTTTATATATTTAAAAAGTAAATACCATACATTAATAAAGATGGTATAATATAATTTTTTAAAAAAATATATACTTTTAAAAAAAATTCTACTTTTTAAACAGATATGATCAAATAAATTAAAATTTCATAAATGTTTCATACTTTAATATTTTTTGTTGAAATTCATTCTTTAATATTTATGGAAATAAAAAAATATAATTCATAAAATTTTATAAAACTATTAATTTAACGATAAAATTTTAATTGCATCGTTTTTCTTATCTTTTTATTATAATATAATACGTCTTTAAGAAGCAAATTAAAATTAACATGAGAAAAATTTAATTGATTATTTGATAAATCATAGGTGAAATAATATCATAATAGACATATATTTGTAGTAAATTTTAATATTTTTATCTGAACATTTTTAAGGTTATGAAATATATTTCCCGGATAAATATTCCATGTATTTCGTACGAAAATATTTTTATGAATTATTTAATTTTTAAATGGATATCATACAAAAGATATTTGAGTTACAAAAACATAGTTTAAGTAAACTATTAGACAAAATCATCCATTGTTAAACACTTTTTTTTTTTGGTAAATTATATATGTTTTATTAAGGCCTCACAAGGAGGCGAGGACCCAAGCGCTCAAGGAACTTTCACACAAATGGCTACAAGACCGAGCGGGGTCTAGAAAAAAATACAAGCAAGGTTTTTGTATACATCCATTCCAGAATATACAAAATTAGTATGATAATTTTTAAAAATGATCACACTCCTAAGAGTACAAGAAACAAGAATGGAATCCAAGCCAATAATATTTCCTGTGAAGATTCTGCTATTTCTAGATTTCCATAACTCCCAAATTAGAAGATGCCCTATCAATGAACAAAGTTTTCTACTCCTCTTAGATGCAATAAGATAAGGCCATTGCTCTATGAAATTCTTTAGAGTCTCTGATATAATCCAGCAAATGCCCATAGAATCAAGAAAAGAGTTCCATAAGGAAGAAGCTCGAACACAGTGCAAAAGAATATGATTAACGTCTTCTTGCATACCACATATGTCACAATGGCTATTATCCCAAGTTATGATAGACCTGATAGCCAGAAAAGATTGTGATGCAATCCTGTCTTTCATAGCTTGCCATAAGAAGAATTTGATCTTGGGGGGATCTAAATTTTTCCAAATTAAATCATAAGAGAAATAAGGAGCATGAGAATTTATAAGCATTAAAGCGAAATCACGAACCTTAAAAGATCCATAAGAGGTCCAAGCAAATTCATCTTTGTGTGAAGAACCATATAAAATATGATTATGTTTCCATTCAGAAATTAAAACATCAAATTGGTTCTTTTCATTCTCTTCTAAAGATCTGATCCTCCTTTTAAATTGCATACCTTGTTGGAGGACAGAGCTTACTGAAGCTCCTTGGTTGCAAGCAATTGAAAAAAGCAATGGAAATATAGTGGACAGAGGAGAATCTAGAATCCAGCAATCATGCCAAAAAAGAACATTCTTACCAGAATGGACAAAGCATTTCAGTTTTGAAATGAAGCACTCCCAGTTCGATCGAATTCCTACTGTAGCACTAAAAATCATTTTCCATAAGGAAGAAAAAAATTGGTAGAAGTATTGAAATATGGAGTGAAACAGTCAATCCCTGAACTAGCATGGACCACTCTGGTCCAAATACAATTCTTTGAGATTCTTAACTTCCAAAGCCATTTAGTCAAGAGAGCTTGATTCTTAAGATGCAAGGGAATAATACCCAAACCACCCTGATCTAAAGAGTTACAAACAATATTCCAAACAACACAACATAATCCTCTGGAAACTATGTCTCCCTTCCAAAGAAATCCAATCATGTAGCTTTCTATCTATTTTTGCACCTGATTAGGCATTTTGAAAAGCGACATATAGTACATAGGCAAACTATACAGAACTGTTTTGATTAGAGTTAATCTGCCAGCTTTAGATAATAGATTACCTTTCCAAATAGAAAGTCTACATTTGAAGTTAGAAAGAACAGGGTCCTAAAGTCTAACGGACAATGATCGAATAGATAATGGCAATCCCAGATAAGACATAGGTAAACTATCTAGAGCACATCCACTTCTTTCAGCTGCTAGTTGCATTGACATAGAATTGACATTCACTCCTACAATCGAACTCTTGCGATTATTAACTTTAAGGCCAAAAATTACCTCAAAGTAACGTAAAATCTGGATCAATGAGTCTAGCATTTCCATATCAAAGGGCAATTGCAGAAGTGATAAGTCCTGCCTACCATCATTAAGGTTGATTCTAGCAATTAATCCTAAATTTTTAGCTCTCATCATAAGAAGACATAGCCCTTCCACTTCAAGGACAAATAGAAAAGGAGAATTGGGATCGCCTTGTCTAACCCCTCTTCCTAGGGAAAAAAAGAGGGGTTGGGCTCCCATTGTTCAGAACTGAAGAAGAGGATACATTTAATTCAAGAAATCCATTCATCAGGGAAGTTCATAGATTGCATAACCTACAAAATAAAGGTCCATGACACCGTGTCAAATGCCTTTTGGAAGTCAAGTTTCAGCTAAAGGATTCATTGATGGTTTTTTCTAGCCATATGGATGATCTCTGAAGCAATCATGGAGCATTCATGAATTTGTTTTCCTTTCACAAAACCTTGTTGAGAATCAAATATGATGTGTGGAAGGATGGAAGTCAAATTGTTAGCCAGAAGCTTGGAGATCAATTTGGACACTCCATGGATCATGCTAATTGGACGGAAGTCTTTAAGCCTAGTAGCACCGGTAATTTTGGGAATTAACACCATGAAAGCATTATTTAACCCTCTTGGAAGAGTAGCATATCTGTAAAAATTTTGAAAAATCAGTAAAATGTCTTCTTTGATTAGGTGTCAAGCCTTTTTGTAGAAGAAATAGTTAAAGCCATTGGGTTTAGGGGCTTTGTTACTGTCACAAGAATTAAGAGTAGAAGTGATTTCCTCTATTGATAATAGGGAGATGAGAGCTTGAGATTGAAGAGCTGAGACCTTTTTGAAGTCCAAATGTAGAAGAGAATAAGAAATCTCAGTAATCCTTTGAACAATGTTGAGTAATAATCAACCACTAGCCGATGGATAGCATCTCTACTTGTCATTGTCTCCTGGCCATTAGACAGAGAAGAAATATGATTGAATTTGTAATGAGAAGAGGCTAATGAATGAAAATACCTTATATTTTGATCTCCTAGCTTGATACAGTTAGCTCTGGATTTTTGCTACCAGAAGGATTTATGCTTTCTGTTCCAATGCCATAAATTAGAACGCAGTGATTTAAGAGTATTCTGTTCATCTTGAGAAAGATCTCTGGAATCTGAAATTTTTTCAATATGATCAAGGCTTGTTTGGATCTCTTCAAACTTCAACTTGAGGTCTCCAAAAACCTCCCAATTCCATTTTGAGAGCATTCCTATCCAAATACGGAATTTAGCAACAATCGAGTAATTTGTGAATTTATTAAAGATCTCTGACCATGAAGATGAAATAAATTCTAGAAAAGTGCTATATTCCAACCAAGAATTGATGGATTGGAAGGGCTTCAGACCCCAATCAATGTCTTCCTCAGATGAGAAAAAAAGAGGAACATGATCAGAAAATTTTCTTTACACGGCTTTCAGAACCAGATTTGGCCAAGCGGTAAGAATCATTGGCGATACAAAGCAATGGTCAATTTTAGATCTAGCAATAGAATTTTGCCAAGTAAAAAATCTCCCCTGCAATGGAACATCTATCAAATTGGAGTCGTTTACAAAATCATTAATAGCCTTTATAGATTCTGTAAAATGGGAGCAATTATTTTTTTCCTGTAGGGAAAGCACTTCATTGAAATCTCCTGCACAAATAATAGAGCCATTGAAGTTGAAGAGATGCTGGATAGAATGCCAAAAAAGAATTCTTTCATTAGCCTCATTGCTACCATAAATATTGATGATGTGAATAGAATGTTCTCCCCAAAAAAAATCAATGCTTATCCAACGGTCACCATAAAGAATAGAAGGGGAATGTATTAAAATAGAATTCCAAACCAAACAAAGGCCACCAGAAGCCCAATTAGAAGGGACAAAATAAAAGTTGAAATCCAAGTTTGGCCAAAGACGCCGCATCATGAAAAATTCAATAGAAGCAGCCTTGGTTTCTTGGAAAGCAACAATACAAAGTTTCAATTTAAGCACCAAGGATCTAATAAAATTTATTTCTTAGTAGAGGAGAGACCTCCACGATAGTTCCAAGAAAGAAATTTAAGAGGACAAAACATATGTAAAAAAGAAAGCCAAGAGAAGGAGAAAAGAATTAAACTTTTACTTCTTGGTCCTTGAAAAGAATTTGTTGCAGAGCCGTTAAAATTTCTTGTTTGTGTTCTAGAGCAAATAGACCCAAAATTAAACCTTTCTGCCATGTGTTCTCTATGATTAATTGTTGTTGTTCTACTGGTGTTGGCATGGACTCTAACAAATTGTAAAATCTATTGTTACCTTGTACAATGCCAGCATCTGAGACATTTTTCAGATTTATTTCCTTCATTGTCCTCCTGCTTTTTTGACAAGGATTGGAGCATGCTTTTAGGCCCTAAATGTTTCTTCTTTCGTATGGTAACCCTGCTGAGATCACGTGGAGTAGTAGTATGCGCAGTGTCAGATTTGCATGAGGCTAAGGCAATATGGGCATCACATGTATCATTCATTTCGATTGTCTTTATCAACCGAGGAGCTATTGGTGTTATAGTGCCATCATTTTTCTTTGAATTTACCGAATTATTGCTCTCTATTGGTTCAAAAGTTGGAGGAGGTGAGACCCTTTCATGATTTTTAATCAGCCCCACTACTTTCTTGTGTAAATTAATTCCACTTTCTTTGGCATTTTTTGAATTTCTGAATGATGAAACATTGTTTTCCTCTTCTTGAGATTCTTTTTCTATGAGCTGTTGGTCATGCATATGTGGACCCTTATCATTATTGATCACAAATAATGATGTTTTGGAGAATAATTGGGTGGTGGGGCTCGGCTGTTAAGTGGAAGATCCTTTTTGACTTGAATTTGAAATGGCTCCGCTGTTGAATTTGTAAAAAGGTTGGCTAGCTATTGGAGAATTTCTATCTAACTCAATCATACCACTTGGAATTGGTGGCGTAGACTCTTTTCCATCTTCATGCATCTCGTCTTCATCATCAAAAAAAATTTTCACCGGCAATGGAAAGACCGGATGGGAGCCATGAACTGAGTTGGAAACAAGAGAGCCATTAACATATTAATCTTCATTAATTTCAAAGATGATAGGGTAGTCAATCTCTTAACCATTGACTCTGAAGATGGATTCCTCACAAGAAATCTCAAAGGTGTTACTATAGTGAATGAATTTCGTTGACACAAGAGTCAAACCACAATCCAACCTATCTCTCACATACACTGACTTCTCCAAAATGCTTTCCAATCTCTTCAATAATTAAAGGAGACCAGTAGCTAAGAGGAATTCCCAGGATCCTCAGCCAAGCTAACCTTTTTTTGATGAACAAGAATGGTTTCTCTCCTTGATAATTTTGAAAAAATTCTCAAAACCAGGGTGGTGATCTTTTAAGAAACTCTCCAACATCTGAGTTGATTCAAGAGAAATAAGCACATGTCTATCTCCCAAGAAGGAAATTACATCATAGGCAATATCATGGTCAGCTAGAATAACTTTTTCCTTAAAAAGGTATTCTATTTCTTAAGCTCTAGCTACAAAAGAGCATTCAATCCATACAGACTTCTCCTTAGGTATGAACTTGAATGATTCCATCTTCTTCTCCTTGCCACTAATTACATCAGCATATGTTCTCCCATCCCATTTGCTAGACGACAATGGATTTTTTGACACCTCCTAAAGATTTGGAAGAGTCTTCTAAGCCATGTATTTCTGGGTGACATGGGATTAAAGGTGACGAGCTATGAAAGCTTTCATCCTTCTTGAATCAATAGCAATAGAATTTATATCCCTTATCACATGGAAAGGATTTCTATTACCTGAGAGGTATAAAAAACCAAAATTGAGCCTGTGTATATTCTTTTTCCTTGCTAGAACCACTGAACCATGAATGTTATACTTCCTGAAGGTGTCGGTAATAGTATTTGAATCCCAAAAAGTAGGGAAATCTTTGAAATAGATTACTTTGGCATGATTTGGGTTAGGGTAGGGCTGCAATTGTTGAGAATGGGTGGTGTTTAAGGGTTGGTTATCATCAGATTGATGGTTGTTAAGGTTTGAAAAATGAACATTAGGGTTTTGGGTTTTTTGAGTGAGAGTGACGAGAGGTTTCATTTTTTTTTGTTAAACACTTGTTGTTAGTTCTTTGCTGGCGTACTCTATTTGCAATCGCTCGTGATTGTTTGTGAGTTGCCAAAATCTAAGATCCGTGATTCCGCTGCTAGAAATGTTGTTTTTGAGCTTTGATAGAGGTAAGTAATTAAAAGCCCTTTACTTCTGTATTTGGATTTACATGTTTGAGTATATGAATTATATCCTTCATTAGTATCAGAACTATGGCGTTGACTTGTTCTGCTCTGCCATGACTATAAAGGTTTTATATTGATTTATAAAAAATTGGGTTTTCTATAGATATGTAATTTTTTGGCATGTTAAATTTTTAGATATATTTTGTTTTGATTTTTTATGGCATGATTATTTGTTAATCACAACTTTTATAGCATCTTTATATGGTTTTTACAGTGTTTTGTACACTATATTTATTGTATTAAAGGATTTTTAATTTGTTTTTTCATGTAAAAGCTTTGTCCAATGGATAATTGCCATGGACCACTGATTTTTGTAATCTTTTCTACTTGATGTGACATTTTGACCTTTTCTAAAAAAGTTATTTTAAAAGCCTTATGTGTATGTTTTCTTCAAAACACGTATTTCGAGATCATTTTTTAAAAATATGACCTCTCCAGTGTGTTCGGAACATCCAAAAACCCTCAGATGGAACTTTTCCTGAGGTGAAAAGTGGCTGGAAGGCGGCGCATGGGCCCCACACACTGTGTGTGTGTCGCCCATGGGGTCACTCGCTAGCCGACTAGCCAATGCCACATGTCCCCTTCCCCACCTTTTGAGCAATTGCAGTTTGTGTGGGCGCGTGCAACATCGGTTTTCATGCTGATTTTTTCTAGAGTAATTTTTGTAATTTTTTCGATTTACTGGTATTTTTTAAATAATTTTTTGAACATCTAAAGTATTTATTATGATTTTTTGAATCTTTTTAGCTTCCAAAATTAATTAAAAATTATTTAAAATTCAGAAAAATATGTTTCTATTTCTAGTAATTTTAAAATTATTTGTTTTCTTTTTTATAGGACTTTTTGTGGTGAATTTTGATGATCAACTGAATTAGTTTCAGTTTTTATAAATGAATATATATAATTACATTAGTGTAATTAATTTTTTGTAATGTGTTACAGAAAATGGTCAGAATCATTAGAGTGACACATGTTGCTTATATGAAGAAAGAATAGAAAAGGTTTAATTTGAAGATAGAAAAGGAGGTTTCTAAAGTAAAATATGGTTTTCGAAACAAATCAAGTGACATAGATGCATTGGTACATCATATTATCAAGTTTAACAACTTAATGCAAGATTGTATTTATAATGGAGGTTTTCCAAGAGGTTTTAGTCAAAACATTTTGTGTATGGCTATGGCCAATTCTACTAAATCACAAAAAGAAACTTTGAAACTTATTTAGGAAGAAAGCAAGAGTACTTATGAGACATGTCTTATTAATTTTCCTAACTATGTGGTTGTTTTAGGAATGAGAAGATCAAGGGACCCTTCCAATACCTTTACACTGAGGAATGGATGAGAAGTGACTCATCTAAGTGGGAAAAATTTAAAGGATATCGTTCTAAATTGTTCGCCTGAGACTTGAGAGTCATGGTTGAAAGATTAATTCCAGTCAACTTACGTGTTTTGCACCATGGGTTTTGTTACTAGAAATATTTGTATGCTAGGTATGGAAGGAATGAGTTCCTTATAATAAACATTTCCGTTTGTTTATTTTAGGATGTTCATGCTAGTTGGAGTTTTTGGTTTGTTGGTTAGGATTTTAAAATCTTTTAAAATATTTTCAATGATATTATGATAACAATATTGTTTTATTATTGCTTAAATTCTTTACATAAACCTTTTATTGATGTGATCTAACTAGCATGTGATAGAATTTGTGAATTCTTATTATGGGTATACACAAAACCCTTTTACATCCTATTATGATTACTATGCATCTTTTCGATTAGTAAAGTTCGATGGTAGTATTTAGAGGGTGATTGTATGCATAGGTATACTATTTGATTCTATTATTGGTTGAAAATTTTGTGAATTAAAATGATTGCATGCATAGTAATATATATATTGCCTTTCATATGTTAACGTTCAACATTTGTCATTATAAATTAGAAAGATTAACAATGGTTACTACTACAAAATCTGTTGATGTTGAATTGAACAGGGACCTCAAATAGAATGATGACAATTATGAGGTCTGGAGCATGAAAATTCAATATGTGCTAGAAGAGCAAGAGACTCTTGGAGCCATTAATGAGATAATGGAGGAGCCTAAAGAAGGAAACATTACTGCATTTAGATGTCAGCGTCAAGTGTTTGAGGATTGGATAAAGAAAAACAAGAATGCTAATATCATTATGCTTAGAGATGTAAAAGATGATACCTCTAAAGAGTTCAAGCACTATCAATATGCAATGCATCTTTGGAATGCTTTGCGTGATATGTTTGAGAATGTGTCCTTAACGAAGCTCAGGTCATTGATTATCAAGTTCAACACATATAAGAAAAGACCTAATCATTCCATGAAAAGGAATTTGAGAGAGATGCCCAACATAATCAATAAGTTGGACATAGTTGGACATGTGTTGACTGATGACCAGAACATACATGCAGTGATTCAATCCTTACCCTTTAATTGAGAGCATATGAAGATGCACCTTACCCATGATGTGAATGTTAGGGCATTCCAGGATGCTGTGGGCCATTTGGAGCTTGAGGAAAATCATGTATCTTTAAGCAAATTGAAATTTCAGGTTCATGTCGTGAGTTCTAGCTCTGAAGGAAAGAGTTCCAAAACGTGCAAGAACCATAATGACAAAAACAAAAGCGCACAGAAAAAAGCACAAGGGGGTAAGAAATAGAAATGGTCTAAAAATAAGAAAAGGGTAGGCATTTCAATAGTGAAATGCTACAACTGCCATGAAAAGGGGCATTATGCAAGAGATTGCACTTCACTTAAAACGTTAACTGAAAATTACTCATGTGTGAGTAATACTTATGTTTCTAGTTCTTTATTAATGATTGAATCTGATCCTTTATTGATTGTGGATTCAGGAAACAACTTGATAATGGAACAAAATGGTTTTTCGTAGTAAACAACGCACAAATGGAGGTGAAATGGATAGGCACTTGCAAATTAGTATTGTGTGGAGGCAAATCCTTGATTCTCCATGAAGTATGTTTTATCCCAGGTATTCATCGGAATTTGATTTCTGTTTCATCTTTATTAGATTGCCAATTTTGGAATAACACTGTTAGGCTTTGTTTAGGAATAAAGTTTTATGGTTCTAGATATTTGTTGAATTGTTTTATGGTTATGGATATTGAAAATATTAGTTTCAATAATAATTCCAATTTTTCTTTGCTCAATACTTCACATAATTATATGAATGATGTGAGTGTATGGCATGCAAGATTGAAGCACCTTGGGAAAAGATCAAATGAGTTGATTAGTGATAAGTACTAAATATATATATATTTATTATCATAATTTCTCTAATTTAAATGTTTATTGACCTAATTTTGCCTAAATCAGGACTTAATTTTGTTCTATGATTAATTGTAGGTACATGTGTGAAATTTGGATGGATTTGGAGTTGATTTGAGCCATTTTTGGGTCTATATCGTCTGTAATACTGATTTGTTTTACCAATATAGTAGAATGTATAGTCAATTAAAGTTAGAATTGAAGATTTCAGAATTTCAGAAGAATATACTAGCCGCTATACTGACTGGTGCTACCGGTATGTCTGCCGGTATAGTACTCTGGAAGTCTCAAAGCATGAAAATTGACTATACCGGCCGCTATACCAACTCATTATATTGGTAAAATGCCCGGTATATGTAATTATTAGGGAAATCCTTGTACAATTTTTAGAGGAAAAACACTCCAATTAAACCTAGAAGTTGGGTAATATATAAAGGAGGCTTAAGACATATAAGAGGGTACTCTAAAATTTATTTTGAAAGCAAGAGGAAAGATTTATCCAAGTTTTTCATCATTCAAACAAGTGGGATATTGAAGATTCAAGGTTTCAAGATTGAAGACTTAGGTTTATCAAAGGGGTTTTGTAACGGCCATAATTAATTAACAATTAATTATGCATTTAAGTATGTTAAATCATTTCATTAAGTATTGGCATCATTAGTATGTTTGATTTTGTTAATTGAGGTTGATTCATTGGTGATTATGAGTAGGAGGGGTGT
>CANYLF012624172.1:0-23948 GCA_948193215.1 Bocquillonia castaneifolia
TATATATATATATATATATATAAGTGAATTTAATTATTATAGCATATTAAGTAGGTAATTAATTAATTAATTAATTTTGTGTCTATTTAATGGAAAATTACTATGCATGCTCAGTTGCTATATTTTTGATAAATTGATTTGGCATTAGTAAATGGGTAAATTAATTAATTGAATTTGTGAATTATGGATTGATGTGGAACCGGTTGACTGAGTAATAATTTTTATGCTCTTGGCTTGTTGAGTTGGTAGTGGATAAATTGATATTTATGAAATTGTGAATTGGATGGGAATTTTTATGTTCTTTAATTAATATGCTTTGGTGGAAAGAGTTGATAATTGAAAGTTGATTTTTCTTTAGATTGTAAGTTGATATGATATTGATTGAATTGAGACTTTGTGAATTGATTGTGATGTGTATGAGGTGAATTAGTTGTGATTGTATTATTCTTCACATAAATGTGAAATTTATGAGAAAGGTAGCTGTGTGTGATAAAGCGTGTGATCGTGAGAGCTGAGCCTGGGGATAGCTTCATTGAAAAAAAATGAGTGATGTAAGAAAGCTGAGCCTGGGGATAGCTACCCACGATTATTGTGAGATAATGAGACTGAGCCGAGCAGGATAGTCTCACTAGGTGGCCACCATGAAAAATGAAATGAAATGTGAAATTAAATGTGAAGATTGGAAAGGAAATTGTGAGGATATGTTACATTTCTCATAAATGGATCATTTTATGTGTGGTGGTTGATGATGTGATTGATAATGTGATATTGTTGAATTTGTGAGAAGTTGAAAGAATTGAGATGATTATGTATTTGATGAGATTTTGATTGATTAAGAATGAGAATTTGTGAAGTGGAATTATTTGTTTGATTGAGAAATTGAATTATTTGGAATTGAGCTTAATTGTGCTCAAATGGTATGTTGCTTGTGATGTATAAAAATATATGTGTGTTATTAACACTGTACTTGATTTTGATGATGATTGTTATATTGCGATATGTCTATTAAGAATGTCACACTTGATATGCCTATTATAATTTAAAAGTTATAATGTGATATGATTATTAAAGATGGTGCAATATGAAATTTGACGATTAAAATAAAAATGACGAGTATGGTGGAGATTCATATTTGTTGATTGTATGTGGTATGGATTAATTATGGTTAATGTTTTGAATTGGTCACGTGTTATGAAATTCGTTTGGTGTGCTTATTGTATTTATATGTTCTGAGAGATTAAAATAAAATGGCATATGATGTCAATAAACAATAAAGTCTTAGAAAAAGACTATAAAAATTAAGTTGATTATCTTTATTTATAGATGCTTATTTTCTCATTAAGCATCAAGCTCATTATATTTTTCTCAATAATCCAGTATTGCAGTAAAATCAAATAGGAAGCGAGGACTAATTTGATAGATCTCCATATGGCTAGACTCAAGTGATCTTAGAGAAAAAAATGTAATTATTATTTTTATTTTGAAGGCTAATTATTAAAAAGTAATAATAATAATTTTATTATTACAATATTTTATCTTATTTTAAAGTTTATTATATGGTAAAGTAAAAATTTTTTTTGGAGATGTGGGAAAAGAAAGTTGATAGTTATTTGTAATAAAAAAAATTTAAATAAAATAATCTTTACAAAAATATAGTATTTGAATATAATGGTGCAAGTATCTTTGAAATATATTAAGTACATATATAAATGGTTTAAAAAGGTGAGGTGTTACGATGCTTTTCACTGCATGGGCAAGAATGCGGTTATGGAGAAGGTCACATTCTACTATAACTTAAAATTGAACTTTTGATAATTAAAAGTATCATCGCAATGTGGAGAATGCAGTCGCAATCCAGGTATCCATGGTCGTGGAAATGGTCACAAATGATCTTCAAGCTTATAACATCAAAAGTACAATCAAACATTGACTTCCAAGATCACGTCACAATAGTTAACGATATAATCACTTGTTTTAACTTACTAAATGAATCTAAAACATTTAATAAATTTGTTAGATCATTTGCATAAGTTGTCAATATTAAAATAGAGTAATTTATAGGTTCTATGAAATCACTAATATCTTTTCATTTTGAGTTGGCCAATTCTTAAATAAAATTTTCTTAAAATTAAGTTAAAAGTTATATTTTTGTGAGAATTTAACAAGAACTGCTCCCCTCAACTTATACATCTATAAACTAACCAATTTTAACAAATTTTACTTATAAGCTATCAAATTTATCGATTCACAAGTCAAACAAGTTCCCGGATAACAAGCTTAAAGGTTTTCTTATTGATGATATTGACGATATTGATATAAGTGACGATATTGATACTAGTGACGATACAATTTACAATTTTAGTTAAATGTGCAATTGAAATTTTTTTATATATTTACTCTCTTTTTGCTATTTCAAAAACACAATACGTATAAAGGTGACAAGAGAACACATGAAATGAACAATAAAAAGGATCAATAACATAAAAAAAAAAGTGTATAAGAAAGGAAAGATGCACCTTTCTTATTTGGAAATTTTTGTTATTTTTCACCCTTCTTGAGAAATAAAAGTTTTGAAACCTCCATTTTAGTAATTTGCAAACCCTAAAAACCTCCACAATTTTTAATAATTGTGATAAAAAAATTTCAAGGGCGTAAATGAATATTTGCAATATTTTCAGAAGTGGCTTAAAATAAAGATGCCAAAAACCCTGCTTAAAACCCATTGCCAATACAACGAAACCTCAAAAATCCATATAAAACCTCACCCTGTCTATCTTCTAAAACCAATACTCTTCTAAAATCATGTCAGCTTCAAAATTCATACTTTCAAGCAATTTACTCTTCCGTTCTTCAAATTCTCACACAATAAAACCAACTACTCTCTTCCCATTTCCTTCTTTTCTCTCTTCATCAAAACCCTTTTCACTTCTTCTCCGTCACTGTTCCCCTTCCTCGTCATCGTCTGCTTCAGTAGCCCTCGATTCCGTCACCTCTGGTAGTACAGAACTCACAAATTCCCTTCTTCAGCAACCACGTCCACACCCTTGGCCTGAATGGGTTTCTTTCGTTGATCGATTACAGACCAACGGTTACGTTAGCAATACTACTGCTACTGCTGATGTTGCAAATGATGCTGCTGATAATGTTTATAAGGATTTCAATCAATTAAAAGACCCCTGTCTTAATTTTGCCCGCGATAGATATGATCTTCTCAAGTAATTTAATTTCTTTTCATTCCTGTTGCTTTTGCTGGTGTTACCGTTGTAGTTTGTATGATATATTATTGTTTTTTGGGTGCAGATTATTATCTGGAAATGATATTGAAACAGTTGTGAAGAGTGGTTGTCCTAATCTTCTTCGAAAAACTGTAAATTCTGGGAAAAGGTTGCGAGCTTATGTTCGGTTGGATGAAGGAGATGTATGTATCATTGTTTTCTTTCTCTTTGTAATTCTATCCATCGGTTTCTTAGTTTTAGCACTAATATGATATGGTTGATATCCTCTTGCTGTACTAGAAAAAGAAGAAGGTTGTTGGCACTGACACTCGCTACACCATTAGATAGAAATAAATTTATCTTGAAGCTATAGAGCTGTTTCCTTCTCATTCACTATTCCCAAAAGCTACTAACTTTACCAAAATTAAGACAAAAAGTCTTTCATATACATTTCAGGACATAACTGTAAAACCTTTTGCAGGCTATTTTTTTTAAAATTCATTTTTTTACCCTTCTGTTTTGAGCCTTGAATTTTTCAAGGGCAGTTTGATCAATTTTTCAATGCTATGATAAAGTAGGGTTGCATGATGGAGTATAAGATATTTAAATTTCTTAAACATTGAAGGATGCACCTTTTTAACTTTTGGAAAGGCATTTTGTGTCCTTAACTATTAAGAATTGTTAGTTATCGTCGGCTAAATGCTTGCTTGCAGGTTTGTAGTGCTTGCAATCTGCGCGGTTCCTGTGATAGAGCTTATGTGATACTAAAAGATAATGAATCAGATGCTCGGACTGTGGATATAGTGCGCATACTACTATCCTATGCACTAGATCCACTTGTTATTTCAGAAGAAGGAAAACCTCCTGGTAGAGAGGTCATTGAAGCATCTGCTAGAAAGCTGCTTTCTGATTTGATTGAGTTGAGTCAGACAACCCCTGTTCCACCAGTGGAGGCTGCTGCTAGAGCTGTCCGTCAGAAGAAGCAAGAGAAGAAATTTGGTGAGGACAAGCAAACTCCTCATCCTGATGTATTCGTCTGTAAAAAAATATCTCAGGATGTTGAAATGAAAAGAGGAGATTGGATGTGTCCCAAGTAAGTGCTAGTGGAAGATAACCCTATAGTTGCACTTATTTATGCTTTATCTGCATATTTTTTTTAATGCTTAGGATGGATAAGAATCTTTTCTTTGCATATAAAGTCATGGTATGGGCCACGAACTTTGGAGAAACAGAAATTTACTCGAACCTTCAAACAGCTAAAAACCAAAACACAATTTGTTCCTTTGAGAGCTTTACGGAAGCATTACCCTTGAGTAATGCATGTCCCTTAAACTGTTTGTTTCCGCTAGCACCTAGCAGTGAGCTTGTCTATCGACATTACCTATGATTCATACAGGTTTTTCATTTTTCCTCACATTGTTCTATGCACCCAGCAGTCATGGCCTTGTCAGCCAATCTTATATTCTTAGTTTGTTGTACATCTTTTGGTTGCAAACTTAGAACAATTAGTCATGTCTTGTCTTTGGTAACCGTGATTGAGATCATTTTAAGCATGTACAGAAACAAGATGAGTGAATTTTTAGATTTTGTTTTGTTTAATGCATGATCATTATGTGCTTTAGAACATAAAATAGTTCCTTCTTTGCTGGAGACTTGTCTTTTCTTTAGTTCCAGCTGAGTCAAATTAAAAGTAATGCTTTGTTTCAGTTACATTTATAGATTATTTATTTATGCTTCGTCTGTTCTTAATGCCCAAACAATCTATTTCTTGCAACCTCTATTTGTATCAAGCTCGCTATTTTGCAAGAGTTTAATGAAAGGAAAATTTTATTAAAAAAAGTCATCTTTTGACAAATAATTTAATTTCTCAAATTATCCCAATATCTAGAGAGTAGAATCATTAAAATACTTATTTATTTCCAGGAAATTTATTATTTCTCTGGTTCTATCTTAGCAAAAAAGGAATGGATTTCATTTCCACTACATTGCTTCAGTTACAACTCTGGATTATCCATTTACACTGCTTCTGTTAATATTCTATTATTTGCTACTCGGCAATTTCTTGTTATATTGAGTCCATATGTTCCTCAAGAGTTTATGTATAAGGTATTTCTTTGAGGGAAATAATTTGATTGATCAAAGTATTCAAATATTTGGAGAGTGATATCATTGCTTGGACTTTAATGATGAAGAAGTGGCAATTTGGGAGGGACTAAAGTTTGAAATAGAAAGTCAATTATCTGTAGGGCAGGGACTGATGTAGATTCTATGAGTTATAGATGTGAGCATGTGCATGTATTGAACATATCAACAACAGCTGCATCGTTGAAAGGGGATATTTCTCAATAGAGCACGGGATAAATAAATATTGCCATATGGACTTCCTCTCACAAGTCAAAAAAAAAAAAAGGACAAATATATTTGAACCAATTGAGATTATAATCCTCCATAAACAAATAAATGTAATTAATTGTCTTTTAAATAATTATATCATGGTCTGTGGCTTTAGTTTGCACATCAACTCCATTCTCAGTAATCCAAGAGTGGAAGAAGCTATGGATAACATATTGTCCCATTATTCTTGTCGTTACTTTTTAGGTTTTTTTACATGGTTGGAACTTAATTCTCATGATAGTTCATATACTTCGATAGATTGAATTTTTATCTTTGAACTTGCTTTTTCTTTGTTATTTGCATAGTTCTCCCCTAGTTGAAACGAAGTCAGATTTGAAGTTGGAAATGTAATAATGATAATTCTTGATCCAGACACCCTTGAATTTGTTGGTTTCATGTTAGTCAGTGTAGTTTCCCACTTTGTTGTATCTTTTTATACCTTGGACTGCAAAAAAAAAAAAAAAGCATTCTTTAAAGGGACCCTCAATTTGAGGTGTTTGATTTGGGATGGCCTTCATGTGCAGTACTGTTTGTAACGACATGCCCTGCACGCTTGATTCTTCTAATTGATGCGGTATTGGGTTTGCTAAAGCCTTTATATAAGGGGCTTAGTGTCGAGAGACTTGGAGAACTATCTTTTTTGTTCCCACAAAAACGCATTCGTTGATTTCTGAATCTTCTGGTTTTGGCTGTTCAATGCCCCTCGATCCTCCTTGAGATATTTTCAGCTTTTGGAAGTGGCTTACACTATTTCTTTTCCTTTAAAATGTTTTTCCCGTTGTAATCTAGGTGCAATACTTGTCAAACTGATGTGGAATTTGGCATTATTAATTACATGTGTGCAACTAAAAGGAATGGTCTCTTTAATTTTCTTTTCATATTTGCATGTGTACGTTTACATCTTTTGTGATCGATGTCCATGCAACTTTTTTCCGCAGATGCAACTTTATGAACTTCTCAAAAAATGTAAGGTGCCTAAAATGTAGTGAAGAAGGCCCAAAAAAAGTTGGTGGTTCTGCCATTGAAATGAAAAAAGGAGATTGGCTATGTTCGAAGTAAGTTCCTGGTGATTGTATTTTTGCTAGATATCCTGCAGCCTGCTTTCCATTTAGAATAACAAATAGCATCGTTGTTATGTTGTCCGTAGATTGAATGGAAATGATTGTTGTCAGAGGGACTATGGGTTCTGGACTCGTATCTATGATATTATTTACACTCTTGTATCTCTAGATTACCTTATTTCTCAAATTTACAAATTTACACATGCAATTCGTGTGCAGATGTGATTTCGTGAATTTCTCTAGAAATATAAGATGCCTCAAGTGCAAAGGGGAGGGACCAAAGAGGATTGATGCAAATAATGTAGAAATGAAGAAAGGAGATTGGAATTGCCTGCAGTAAGTTCCTTGTTGTTTTGTTCCGCTAGATATATAGAAAAGTTCATCCCACGTACATTTGTTGTTATCGTCAACAATTTAAAGAGAAATAGTTTTATTTCGCTCTGTCTACATAGCATGAAATTTTGTTGTAAGATTTATAAACAAGGGCGTGTATTGGTTTCTTCTAAGGCCTGGTTTACAATTGCAGCTAATCCGAAAAATAAAACTTAGCTTGTTTATTAAACGAAGTCTAGCTCAGGGACTTCAAATGGTTAATGGATATTTTCTTACCTTGCTGCTAGTTACTGTAATTTCTCTCTTTGGTTTCTATGCATAGGTGTGGATTCATGAATTTTGCAAGCAACAAGACATGTTTGCGTTGCCGGGAACTACGACCAAAGGGACATCCTGGAGATTGGGAGTGCCCATCGTGTGTCACTATTTCTTCATACATATGTCATGGTTTAATTTGAAGGTTCAGTAAAAAGATCAGTTGACAAATGGTTTGTTGTTTGTGAGGTGCAGGTGCAATTTCTTGAATTTTACGAGGAATAATGTGTGCCTGAAGTGCAAATGTGAGCGTCCTAAAGAAGCAATGACTGAGCATGAAGAACAGTTCTGGAAGCGCCCTCATTAGTTAAGTGGCTGTGCATTATTTTTGGCAGTTTCTTTTTGGTAATTGGTCAAAGAGATAATTGTATGATACATGAACCTTAGGCATTCGATTTTTGTTTTAATTGTTTTTTGAACAAATCCTTTAGCTGTTTATGTTGCATAATTCAGTGTTTTATAGCAAAGAGGAAGCGTTAGGTAGATGTTGCATAATTAGCCGTTAGAATGCAATGATTAGTGTTTAAGAAATTTAAGTTAGTTTATTTACATTGTTGATTCCTAGTTTTCAAATTTACTTAAACTTCTCACGAGTAATCATGTATGGAAGTCCAAATGTTAAATTAAACTCTTTCAAAATCATAGCTTGTTTTATTTCTTTTAAAATGATTTATATTATTTGTAAGCCAATATAATAGGGATTGAAATAACGATTAATTTCTCTGGACATAAAAATTGATTGCTTCGAATTCAATTTTTTACGTACATTTTAGATCGTTTGAATAAGAAAGTAAATGAAAAATTTTGAATGAATGCTCTGAATGATCAATGTACAAAAAGAAATTTATTGATACGATATTGTTTTTATGGATCCGAATATGGATGATGAACAATACGGATATTAATCGATACAATAATGATATTGACCGATATACTAGTGATAGCTAAAAGTAACATTAGTTTTTATTTATTATTAATTTGGATCATTTTGTTAATTATTTTTTAAAATTCACGATTCGGTTTCTAATACGGCGAAGCTCGTGTCAAAACAATCCCAGATTCCAATATTTAAAACCTTCGAATATCAATTAATTTATGAGTGACGAAGGCATGTGAATTAAGATTTTTTTTTTAATATATCAGTGTACCAAGTATAATTATTAGATTTTTTTTAGCTAGGAGATGAAGGACTAAAAACCCGAGACTCTAAAAGGTTAATTAAAAGTGTTCTAATCACTATGTTATGCCTATGGGACAATATTCGATTTTCTTAAAATAGGAGTTAAGTGTTATTTGTTTTTTTTCTTAAAACTGATCTCTAGTTTGGTTACATTTTACCTTTTGTAATGGCATATATTTTAGTTTCTTACTGCTAAATTGGTATCTAATTTGATAGCATTTTTTTTACAAATTTTTGCAATTAATTTTTTTTATATATTTACATAAATATAATTTTTAAGCACCAATTATGAATATATGATACACCATGTGATCAGTATAAACAAATGTAAAAAGGAATAATCATAAAAGAAAATCAATGATGGTGTTGAATTTAAATGCACAAAAATTTTGATTCTCGTAACAGATTCAACTTTCTACAAAAGGCACGACTTAAAAGAACGTAAGAATTCACTTAAAAAAAAAAAAAAAAAATGTAACAATTCTGAGACATAAAGATGGAATCAGACTAGCAAAAGCCCCCCTCATCTACCATACCTTCAACTGGAAAAACATGAAACACAGCTTCGGTCAAAATCATCACGGGAGATGAGCCTTGTTCAAGCTCTCGCAAGTGAAAGATGGTCTCAATTTTGTTGAGCATGCTGTGAAAGCACACACATATGTTGATATTAAAAAAAATGTTAAGGAACTTGAAAATAGTACTGCTATATTTAGAAGCAAAAAATAGGAATGATTAAGGATATAGTTGCCACATACCATTTTGTGGAATAATGCTTGAATAGTGTTGTTAAGGCTTCCTTTCCATTCCCATTCATATTCGTGCTCTCCAATTTGAACCTGCCATAGATTTGGTGCTGTTACGACCCCTTTTGCAAAATTTTCCATGTTGGGGCACTCCCTAACTATCATGCCTTCCAAAGATGGGATATTGAAGGCAGAGTTACTTGAACTAAAGCTTTTGAGGCATGGAAGACCATCAAGTCCCAAATATTCCAGTTCACTGAATTCAATCACATCTTCTATTCCATCAGTGGCTTCAATTGCTACGATCTCTTGCAGAACTTCACATTCCCTTATATACATTCTTTTTAGCTGCACAAGGCTTCTAGCAGCTGAGGTAGTCATCAGAGTTGTTAAGCCGTGACATTTTGACACTTCCAAAGTTGTAAGATTTTCGAAACATGTTGATGACGGTGCCAAAATGTTCATTCTATTGCACCCCAATACTTCTAAAATCTTCAGAGTCTGAGGAACAGAAGTTGGTACGCAATCTCCATCCACTGAATGTTTCGGCTCCCTCACGTTCAGTTGATGAAGGACAGTTTTCTCCGAAGAACCATCACTCAAAACAAGCTTCTCTAGACTGGGTAAGTTTTGAATCAAATGAGATGGCAGGAGGACAGAATCACCAGGAAAACTAGTCAGTTCAATGACTTTTAGTCCCTGCAAAACCTCAACCTGAAATTTTCCTTCCAAGATATTCTTCAAGATGTTCCATTCTACTCTCAATTCTTCCAAGGCTGAGATTTCAACCTACGAAAATCAACTTAAGTATTAATTTTGAATGAAAGAAAGGAACAGGAAATTAGTCCATATATAGTCAAAACAAAATGGAGCAATACATTAGGTCAATCTTCATATTGAACCAAAACCAAATAGGTAACATGCTGATTTCTGAATTGATCTCATAAACAATTCAACCTTAATCTAAAATTAAAAATAGAAACAAAACCAAAACAGAGAAATAGATGTCTCATGCATAAATTTTCTAAAGCTATCACAGCATTGAAATAAAATCCATGTTATGGATGTTTAATTATAAAATATCTTAATGTACTCACCTTGCTGGAGAAAATTCTTATGTTGGCCTTGAAAAAACATTCTTCATTTCTCTTGAACATCATGCTTGCGACTGGTTCATTCGAAAATGTTGGAGCATATAATTCAGTATTTGGACAGTCAACAACACCAATCTTGATTAAGGACGGGCATTTCAGAACATCGATATCAGAATAAAAACTCGATAAGCTAGGCAAACACTCAAGACTTAAGGAGTTCAATTTAGGAAAGATGGTCCTATCGCAATTTGGTAATTCATCATCATCTTCTTTTGTGATGATGTGCTCAACTGAAGTACATCTTTTAACTTCCAATTGTTGGAGTTTGACAAGACTAAAAGCCATGGACAAAGTGAATATATTAGCCAATTTGCCACAATCATGGACCTTCAGCAATGTCAAACTCTCAAAGCTCAAGTTTCCTCGAGGATCTTTATTCCACACATGCCTCAACATAGGCAGATCAAGTAACTGCAGTTCCTTTAATTGTGTCATTAGCCCTGCATCACATACATCGGCATATAGGCTGTCGACATCAAACACTTGTTCCACCAAATTACATTTTTCCACAACCAGCACTTCTAAGCAGTCCAAGAAGTGCAAGAGAGTTGGAGGTATAGCATTGGCGAAGAGTGCACATTCATCAACTACCAACTTTTTTAACCCTTTGATAAATGATAAATCACGTGTTTCCTTTGTCATTCCTATCCTCTGCCATTTTTCTTTCAGTAGGGGAAATTTAGAAAGTTTAACATCCTTGATGTATTTAAATCCAACCTAAACAGAAACAGTTGACTTAGTTATTTTTTTAAAAAATAGGGATAATCTTAATGTTGCAATTTAACAGATATAAATGAGCCAATTTAGATCTTATGTATGGCTAGGACTTAAAGTGCTCTAGAACACTAATGCTCTATTACACAAAATAGACATAAAGTAATAAATAGCAGAAAATCTAACTTTAAATTTACTTTTGTTAAATGGTTAGGATTGATTGAAAAACTATCTAAATAGTTAGAAATACGCCCATATCTTAGTAGCATAACTGTGAAGTAGAACCTATTTATATTTGATCGATGCATACCATTTCTGAGTGCAATTTTTCAATGATGGCATTGAGGTTGCCGTCCAGATGATGTCTATTGGGAAGAAGTCCGCCAAAGCTCGTCAATATCACAACATCAAGCTTAGGGGTGGTCAAGGCTCCAAGACAGAAAACCCTCAAATTGGGCAACTTCTCTAGAGTCACATTTTCCAAATTGGTGAATGTGAAGTTGTGATTTCCCAAGCAGAATGCGAGAAGGCTTTGTAAGTCGACCAGTTTCAACTTTGCCAAATTGGTGAAAACAATCTCATCCATTGGTCCATCTTGTTCTCCTACCACAATTTCTGTCAACTTATCACAATGTTGTACACTCAACTCCATGAGATGCACCAAATTTTTAGCTACTGATGATGATGCCAGACTTATCAATCCATTGCATTTATATATATTCAGAGCCTTTATATTTCGAAAGGTTGCATTCGCAGAGGATGGTGCCAATGCCATGCTAATAAAATCTATCTCAATTTCAAATAACTCTATGAGAGAAGAATCACGGACCTCAACCTTTGTCAGATTGATTAATGTGGGTATGAAAAAAAATTGATATTTGTTTGGAAAGGAGAGCAAGTTAATCGCTTCAATGGTAGAAAGTTGTTTAGCCAACTCAGATTGCAGTATCATTATGGATTTACTATCCAATGATAACTCCTTCAAATTGGGGAACATCTGAAATTACAGAACACAATTAATATAAAGCCTGAATTATTAAAATTTATAAGATGAAAAGGAATTTGTTTGTGCATAAATGTTTAGAAATCAACAGTTTGAGTTTGCACAGATAACATAACTTGATAAAAATATAAGAGGGTCCCTTGACTTGTCTTTTTTCATTTCCTTCCTCAAACATAGAAAAGAATGCCTGAATCTTCATGCTTGGACAGTCACAGATGCTTATATGTGTGACTGATTCCAACGAATGAAATACTGATTCATCTGCTTGGATTAGGCCTTCCATCATCCTACAGCTCCTTACTTCAATCTTTTGGAGACTGGAAACGCATAACACCATGGACTGTGTAAATGCATACTTCAGACTGCCACATTTTTCTATTTTGAGGGATGTAAGGTTTTTCAAGTCCAAGATTCCCTGAGGGTTCATGCTACATAAATGGGTCAACATTGGTAAATTAATCAACTTCAACTCTTTCAATTGAGGAAGCAACCCGAGTTGGAGTTGGCCATCATCATCAGCAGCTATCCCTTCCAAGTCAAATATTTGCTCTACTGATTCACAATCTCTTACCTCAATCTTTCTCAAATTGTTGAATGAGTACTCGTGGAGCACATTCGCTGGTATAGCTCTTGAGGAAAATCCACACTCTTCTACCACCTTTTTTTAATTATAAGAAAAGATTAATTTAATTTACATACTTAAAAAGAGAAAAAGTATAAGAATTATAAATTCTACTCACCCACTCCTCTACTAGACTTGTTACGGTTGCATTAAGTGTCCCCTCCCATTCTGAACGATTTAGGTTTTGCATTCCTCGAAGCTTTGGCGTTCTCAAAGGTCCACCACAGAAAATCTTCATCCGAGGACAGTTAAATAATGTTACATTTTCTAAAGATGGGAAATTGAAGGAGAGATCAGACCCTGAGCAAAAGCTAGTGAGGCTTGGTAAATCAGACAGTTTCAAAGATCTTAATTTGTTGAAAACAATCTCAGCCTCCTCTGCATCATCATCATCCCTATAGCTTGCCACTATTTCTGTCATATGCCAGCAACTAAATACTTCCAACTTGGTAAGTTGCACCATAGTCTTGGCTGTTGATGCAGTTATCAAGTTTGTCATTCCACCACAACAACGGATTTTAAGAGTTGATAAATTTTGGAAAGAGGATGAGGATGATGCCATGTTCATCAAACTGTAACACGTGGATATTTCTAGAGTCTCAAGGTATTGAAAAAGTGGTTTGAGTTTGGAGTGTTGCTTCCATTTCCATATATGCTTCAAATTTCCAAGTTCATATAATACCAAGTGTTTGACAAGTACAAGTTGGTCCTCACCAGCAAGTCCATCATCTGAGAATAGCACCTCTATAGAACCCCCTTTCACAACAAGTTTCTCCAGATTCTTAAGTTTTTTAAGAACAATACGGCCTTCATCATGTAACCCAATGACCTCAACAACTCTAAGTTTTGAAAGTATCTCAACTGGAAATCTATCACTCTCAATCAACTTCAAATCCCTACGCTCAAATGTTACTTCCTTCAAGTTGTGGCTCATCTGCAGAAATACAAAAATAAGTATTGAAGGGCCATAAAATTTGTCTACAACATTTCCACACTTTCATTTTATCTAGTGAAATTTACTCTTTTTGTTCTTTTGTTTTTTTTATTAAATAATTTCTTTCAAAAAGAATACAATTAAGAAAGAAAAAACTCGAAACAAGTGAATCCTTTTCACTACATGAGTTATCAATCTTTTGTAACAGTTGCATAAAATGCTCCATCACCACCAGAGTTATGATACCATTATCATACCACACATATTTTTATGGTCTAACATGCGCTCTTCAAATCAAAACTCCAAATTTATTTTAATTACTCTACTGCTCATATAATTAGTCCTGTATCTGTATACTGTATAATTAAATAACAATGCACAATATTCAGCATTTCTTTCTTTTCATTTTATTTTCATGAAGCCTACAGAATTAATCAAAATGATACTTGTCAACAAAAAAATAATACTTTGCTTCTCAGCAATTATTCGCTAAACAACAACATTTTGACAAAAAGCTAATAAGGCCAAGAAAGGTATAATTTTTAACCAGTAATTTAAATTTGTATTTGAAGGGATAAATTATTGCTAAATCTACTTAAAATATCAGTTATGTCATAAATAATTAATTAGCAGTATTAGATATTACTGGATGTAGTATGCTAACATTTTCCCAAATCAACTACCCCAATCAAGTCCAGTCATTATTTTCATATTGATGTGGTCACAAACTTTTAGCATGATTTTTTTAATCACATTTTACCTGCTTAAATTAATCTGTGTTTATCATTATTTTAGATCTATTTAAATGAAAAAGGAAAAGGTTGGTTCTTCCTCTTCTGTTGGTAGTGTTTTACCAATTAATGTTGCACTTGACATTCCCTACATGTTACTATTTTATTTATTAGTTATTAAAAAAATCATAAATGCTTCTTTTTTATATTAATAAATTACTATTTAAAATTTAAAATTTAAAATATCAAACATAATTAAGAGACCATATTACTCATTACCTCCCACAATCATAGTCCATTTAGTCATTTGGGAGTTAAAAAATTACTATTCATTCTCTATTTTTATTCAAACTTAAATTCATTAATTGTTTTCTAGACAATATTCTTTTAGTAGATTTGTGTGATTTTATTATCTAAAAACTAACTTTCTTGAATGTTCTACATATGAAAATAGACTATAATTTTAGGGCACAAAATAAGTTATTGGGAAATTAGTGATTTATGTACAATTTTGCTTTCCATTAATTTTTTTTGAAATTACGACAAATGTTATAGGTTAATGAAATTGAAAAAATGGATAGAAATTGATAAACCGAGGTCCTTTTTTTTGTTATTAAGTCTAAAACATTGCAAGACTATTTTATAACAACAACAAACAATGAAATATGTGCTGAAGTTGGGAGTCCAAGGTTCAAATCCCCTCTCTCATATAAAAAAAACAAATAATAGAATATTTAATTAAAACAATTTTGTTATGTTCCTTAGTGATGTGAAATCTTAGCAGATATGCCTACTTTGCACATTTGGCCTTTTGGAATATAAAATTCAATTTTTATAACTTTGTATCATCTGAAAACTTCCTCTTTTTTCCCGAGTATAGGAGAATTAATAAAGCATAAAAAAAACTCCAATAAAAAATAAATAAAGCAAAAAAAACTTTTTTTCTTAAGAATGGGAGAATTGATAAAAAAAAAAAAACTGGACTTCATACCTTTTCTACAAAAAATATGGGTTGTGGATTTGGAATTCCATGCTGGCTTCTTTCACATGCCTTTTGATGAGCAAATTTTATTACTCTATCACAATTGTAGACCACCATGCAATTCAACTTTGGCCATTGAGAAATATGAATCCCTGAATAGAACGTTCGAAGCTCTGGAAGATTTATAAGTTGAACCGAGACCAATTGAGGAAAATCAAAACAAGTAGTATGCCCTTGTACCCTTTCTGCCCTGGCAACAATCTCCTCCACCCCACAATTCTTTACTGTGAACTTTTCAAGTTTCAAAAGGTTTTGAGCTACAGAGGCTGGAAATATATTCTTCACATTTTTACAATCAGAAATAGCAATTGATTGCAAATTTTGAAATGTGAAAACTCTTTCTGGATCTTCTGATGATGGTACCTTATCTATGTTTATATCTCTTTGCTTAAACACTACTGAAATAGCTTGTATTTCTTCATCATACTCTAACTCCAACTTCTGTGATGCAAAAATAGTTAATAGTTGTCGGCAACTTCCAATCGTAAACTCCTTTAACTTACTTAAAGAACCACCCAATGTAAGTTCACTGTGCCATATATATTTCAGGTTATCCATATTTCTCAATCTCATTACCTCTAAATTAGAGAATGCAACCTGTAATACCAAGAAATTTAGTATAAAAGTAAAAATAATATTACTATTTAAAAAAAAGTAAAAATAATATAAGAACGGTATATTATGATAAAAAAAAATCATAGCTTTCATTCTTTGATTAAATTTACAATTATCTACAAAGAGATGTGAGGGATATGACTCATATGAATGTTTGCTATGTAATATTCTAAAATCTTCAACACGTGTCACTTTATATAAAAAGATTAACAGCTTTTTAGTTTTTACCTATTTATTTGTAGGGATGTATTTAAACATTTCTTTTCATCATAAATTAACAGATTTTTACGTTAGCACAATTTTGCAGGTGTTATACTAGTTCACTTCTAAGTTCTAAGATGAATATATGTCAAAAATCTTAAAATTCTTAACTAGCATTTCATGTGTTAACTATAAAAGATGCTGGAAAATTCTCAAGATGATAAAAGTATCTTTGGCCATAACAGTTTGTGCATCAACTATAGCATTTTTTTTAACAAGCTCTTGTTTATATATCTACTATTTCTAGTGCAATCCTTTTGCTAACTGGGAAAAAAAAAAGCAAAAAATAGATCTCAACATTTACCCTCTCTGCATTTAATCTTCCATATGTCAAAAGATTCTTGAATGATGCAATTTGAAATTAAATAAGCAATAATTTCTTTGAGCTGATAATAAGCAATAAAATTTTGGGAATGTCAGAAATTGAACCTTCTACCATTCAACTATTTATAAACTGTAATTATTAGCCACAAATATGCACATACATTTATATTGGACCAACTAAATGATTCTACTATCTTGGCCTCAATTCAAATTGTTTTGGAATACTGAGTATCCAAATACATAAACTCTTTACTTTTATTAAAGAAGATATCAATTTTCTGCTAATCAAATAAAGATTTATAAAACTAAAATGAGCTATCTGCAGAATGATATTTACTTAAAATTTCGTAGGACATATCTTTTAAGGTGCTCCTTTAATTTAAGTTTGTTTAAAATTAGGATCCTGAGAACTGAAAATTAGCTAAAAGTAGCATCAAAATCAAATTAAAAATTATGCTTTTTTCAATGTAAAAGCGGATGAATCTTCTAATTTACTTGCGATATTCTTCATATGACCTGAGTTTTTTAACAGGGATTAAGGTGATTTTTTTTCTCTAACACATGGAATTGTAAATGAAAAACGGAAATGTTAAACATGATATTTAAAGTAAAATGATCACTTAATAAAAAATTCATAATTAATTATACCTTTTGCGGTAATTTTTAAAAAGTCCAACCACCGTCTCTTTATGGCTTTAAAAATAGGCCTCTAAAAGTACTTACATTTTTCATTTTCAACCTATGACTATGATTTGATACTGCCTTAGAAGATCCAGATATATCACTTTCTCTACCTATAATACGAACTTTCACAAACAAACTTATGACTTCTTAGTTCCTTTGTTTATTTATAGGCAATTTTCTTTAGGCCGATAAAGGGGTTCAGGGGTTTGTCTTGTCACTGCTTCATTGTCTCAAACATCTCCCACCCAATTCGAGAGTTTTTTAACTTTGCATCCTGTCACTTGAAGATTTTCTTTGCAATGCCCAACACATATGCATATGAGGAAGAGCTCTTAAAATGAATAAAAATACATATAATTAACAAGAGAGAAAGAGTAGATAAAAGTAAAATACCATTTTATTGAAGAGAGTTTGATCTATTTCAGTTGAGTTTGACGTCTCTGAGTCAACTTGTGCAGCTTCAATGCCTGTAGCACAGGGGACAAAACTGATCAATTGTCCACAAGAGCCTATGTTCAGTTCTTTAAGAGAGAGAAATTCAATTGAACATCCACTGCAAAATCTATTCAACTTTGAAAGATTCCAAAGGGTCAGAACTTCCAGTTCAGAGAAGACTATCTTGTTCTTCCTGTCTTCTTCTTCTTCCATAGATCCTTCTTTTGTAACGATTATCTCTTCCATAGACTCGCATCCTTTTACCTCAAGTTTTTTCAGCTGTGGAAGACTTCTAAGCAATGATATTGTAAATAAATGCTCCAATTTTTTGCATTTAGCCACAATCAAGGTTGTTAAGTTTGAACATGTTGTAGAAACTTGATCCTCCCATATCATTCTGCAATTGATCACATACAATTCCAGATTCTCCAAATTTGGAAATGAAACCTGCATTTTGAAAACCATTTTATTTTCCTCCTTATGTGGTGGATTACATGTAAACTTGCAGGTGTAAGCAATTAGATAGAAAAATCTTTATCAATCAATCATGTAAATCAAATAAGAGAGTGCTACACAATTAAATTATTGAAAATGCACAAACTAGTGCTTTTGATATTAAAAAGTAATGAATAAAGTAAAATATGGGGTTTAATGATTAATGAAAAAGCATCAAGGGAAGTTTGCAGCCAATAATATTTACAGCACATTGAATGGACCAGATGTAATACCTTTCTATCAAACAGTGATAATGAAGTAACATCAGATTCAAATTCATCACGTCTTCCCTCGGCTCCGCATTGCTTTTTTCTGTTGCAAAAGCTTCTTAAATTTGGTAAATTGTTTAGCACCAACGAGTTCAACTGATTAAACTCGATCATCTCATTGTTGTCTTCACTTTCACCAGCAACAATATATTCCATCTCATAGTTATCTTCACCATCGTTCCTCCATGCGAAACTTTTGTTCACTTCCAAAATTTGTAGCTGTGAAAGACGTGTAGAAGTGAAATACGAGAAGAGATTTTTTAATTTTTTACAGCTTTCCACTCTCAGAATTCTTAATTTACTTAAAGACCCTTCAGGAAGTTGCTCCTCACAGATATTCTTGAGATTACTTAATTTGTAGAGGGACAACCACTCTAGGTTGGGAAATGCAGGAGATGGAGCACATGTTGCGGACTTGATGATATGCTGAATTGTTGGATCATTTTGGACAAGGAGATACTTCAATTGTGGAAAGCCTTCCCCATCTAGATTGAACAACACATTCTCAATCCCTTGTACTTCATCTAAATGTAATTCTTCAGCCTCTCTCATCAAAACTGTGATCCCATACTCCAAATGAATGCTTCTTCTGAGCTTAAGCTTTAGACTTTTGAAGGTTTTAAACTCTCCATACCATTCCCATCCATCTCCAATCAATATCTTGTACCTTTTCAACCCCGTGGAGAACAGGAGTCTCGGTAACACCACAGAGTCTGGAATCTTGAATTCCAGAGTAGAGAGATGAGACAAGCACTCCAACTCAGCAAGGCTTGGATTACCTTTGATCCCTTCAGGCTCCCAGTGAGTAAAGCTGTTGCTCATATACAATTCTTGCAACCTGGACAGTTTGGATAATACACTCGCTGGAACAAATTTGAGTTTGGTACAACTGCTCAAATCTAATATCTTTAATTGAGTCAATTGCTCCATTTCTCTAGGCAGCTTAACAATATACGAGTCCGCAAGACAAAGGACCTCTAGTTGCTTGAGTTGTCCAATGATAGCAATACCATCCAACTGGCATTGATACAAACACAACGTATGAATGTTTGCTAGGAAACCAAGAGATGAAGGCAATGGCACCATACGCATCCCAGTCATATTTACTACTTTGAGTTTTCTCATCCCTTTAAAAAACAAGTCAGGAACTTGAAAAGAAAGATCTTCAGTAAGAAGTAGAAATATCTCTGCTTTCGGACATTCCAATTCTTGAGGAAGTTCTTCAATATTACAATGAGGTAGAGAAATTCTAGTGCAGTCTTCCGTCGGCCACTCATTCACTTCAAAACCATTTTTGCCAATGAAGGCATGTTGCTCCCTGGATGCAATCAAGATAGCAGTATCTCGAACAACATCATGCATTTTCACATAATTGTCCATGTCACCATCAAGCAACAAGCACTCTGCTTTGAGGTCACCGATCAAGCTATCTACTCTGTTTCTTGTGGCCTCCACACTAGTGATGTGCTTAAATAGACCCATACCAATACTACATTGAAGCAAGTGCCGGATCTGAATATTGGATTGTCCAAACAGACCACAGAGCATGAAGAATGATTTGAGTTCATCGTTACGCAAATTGTGATAGCTGGACTCTAGCACGTTGTGTACTTTACTCTGTAAATCATCATCGTCCAACTCTGATAGCCGTCTCAGTTTGTCTTCCCATGCAGACGGAGATCTAGAGCATTTTAGCAAATCCGATGAGATTACGAGTATTAGAAGAGGCAGTCCGGAACATCTCTTAGCAATATCAACTGCTATAGGATGAAGATTTGGATCTGTAGCATCAGGGACTGTCTTTTCAAGCAAAGTCAGTGCCTCTTCATCTGATAAAACTGCAACTCCAAAATTCTTCTCTGCACCCATTCCACGGCAGACATCCCATTTTCTTGAAGTTATGAAAATTTTACATCCTTTGCAGTCATTCCCATATGGAATCCCAACCTCATCCAACTTGAGTTGCTCCCAAACATCATCGAGAATGATAAGTATCTTATTCACTCTCTTCAACCTCTCACAAAGTTTATTTGCTCGCAAGAGCATTCCCTCCTCATTGAGATCAAGGCCAAGGACTTCAGCAATCTCCTTCTGAATTCTTTTTATCTCCGGAGATTGATTGACAGCAACCATAATCACCACATCAAATAACTTCTCTTCCTCGGCTTTTCTGTGAATTTCTTTTGCTAATGTGGTTTTACCCACACCCCCCATCCCATACACTCCAATCACGCTAACATCAGGATCTTGTAGCGCATCCATCACATCCTTCAACATCGACACCCTTGACTGTAGGGCCTCACGACCGTATAAAGATGGGGCAACCATCTGCTTTGGGGGAGGATGATAGGAAACAGAATCATTTTCCTTTTCATTCTGAAGCTTATCAATTGCCAGGGTTTTCTTGTCTGATTTCTTACTAAGCTGGTATCGAGTCTTCAAGTTGGGACACAATCCAACGAAACACATCTTCTTCTTGGCTTGTTCCTTGCTGTCAATAAGTTCCTTGGCCTCTTCAATAGCCTCTCCAGCATTAGTCAACCAATTGGCAACATCCTCATAAATCTCTTCCCCTCTTCTCGCAGCTTCATCAACGGATTGCTGTAGCCTGATTCTTCTATTATTGAGTGCCTGAACCTCATCCTGAAGTTTCTGGACATTGCTGTCTCAGATGAAAGGGTAGCTGATGTGTCGTTTGACAGAGAGAAGAATATTTTTGATGGGCTGTGTAATGATATCAGTTAAAATAGGAAGAAAGAATTCAAGAGCCATTGATGCAAATGAGAGAATGGAGAGTGAAAGAGATAAGCAAGTGAAGTAAAGAAAGAATGAGAAGAACAGTAGAGAGTAATGGTTTGCCTGAAAGAGAAATCAAATGCAAGAAATAGGGTCTAATTGGCAAAGACAAACAGCAGAAGTATTACTATTTATCAATAGATAGGTACTTTTTTCTTTTTTTTTTTTTTGGAAAGCTATAAATAAAGTGGAAAAATTAAACAAACATCCACTTGACAAATTTTGAACATATTAAAATTAAAGCAGCATTTGCATTTGCATGTGAGGAGCAAGTAGAGCACTACTTTCAGCACTAGTAATAGTAGCGATTATCAAATAATAATATTAATAAATTCCTCTAGATCGATGCCTGCCTTTGACGTTTGTCTTTACTGTTTAGAATTAGATAAATAATTACTAGTGTGTGTCTCTCTCTCTCTCTCTCTCTCTATATATATATATATATATATTCTTTTGTTAATTCTACAGTTAACATATATTTTTATAATCATAACCAGAAACAGAATCAAGTGGAGGTGGGGGTTCACCTGTGGCTAAACGGACGGCAGCATCCTCATCTGCGTCGTCGTCGTCATAATATTGCAGGTACTTCAGCGCCAAAATCCAAACATTTCTGCTTATCTCCATCTCTAACACAAACAAACAAATCTCTACAATTCTTGTTGCTTCTGGTAATGCCAACAGACCTACCTACAAAATTTATAAATAGTTATAATAAATTTGTTTTTGCAATAACAGTGTAATTTAGGTATTTGATACAAGAGTTTTATGGTTTGCTTTCTGCCAATTGCAGTGTCTTCCCATCTAAAGTTTAAAGTGAGAGAGCTATCAACTACTAAAAAAAAAACTAATAACAAAATTTTTTAGGTAAAAGTTCAAATAAACTCTTACCTGAACTATGTTTGGTAGAGTGGGAAAATGAGAGGAAAGAAAATGAGGGATGAAAATGGAGAATTTTTAGGCATTGTTTGGGAGGGAGAAGAAAGTAGGTTGAAAATGAGAAGTAAAAAACTTATGGATCCACATTAAATTTTCACCCCAAAATTGAGGTGAAAATGAGCGGAAAGTTAATAAAATTTCAAATTTATTTCTGTAATTAATTTTTTAATCATAAAAATAAAGTATATAAATGTCTATCATAAAGTAAAGAAAATATTTTTTCCATCTTCCTAACAATAAAGTAAAGAAAATATTTTCTATCATTGTCATTCTCAATCCTCCTATTTTCTATTCTCTCATTTTCTTTCCTAATAGTGGAAGAGGAAAAGAGGAGAAAATTTATCTCGAGATTAGTGTCATGTGAGGGCTTAATTATAATGCTATGATTGTTCAGTTTTTATTTGTAACTAAAACTTTTCTAATAAAAAACTCTCTTTCATTATTATCCAATTAGTTCATTTTAATAAATCTGGTGTGATGTAGTGATAAAATATTCTTAATTTATTGAAATATAATGTGGTAAAATTTGGTTAAGGGCAGTGGTATTTAGGAATATGGAAGTCTCTAATAATAGTATTCATCCAATAATGTTTAACCATTTTTTACATTATTATATTCTAATAAAATATTGTATCATGATCTCTCACTAAAATTGGGATCATTTGAAATTTTTTTATATTTTTTTATTAATTTTTCAATTTTATTCTATTAAAAATAGAAAATTCTATCTTTATGTTATAATCTACATGTATTTCTTGGTCATGGTCAAATTTATTTTTCTATTACAAGTTGTACTGATTGAGTATTATTAATGAAAGTTTTCAGTTTATATATATATATATAAAAGAAATCCAAGCTCAGCTTATTTTCATTGTTGATCCTATTTTTATTTTTCAAATTACAGTAGAACCTCTATATAGAAATACTCTATAATGAAATAACTTTTATATAATAATAAAAAAATATTGTCCCAACTTACACTAAGTGATTATAAATAAACCTCTATGAAATTATAAACTTTTTATAGTAATAAAATTTTAAGGGGTCAACGATATGATTGTATAGAAGTTTTACTGTACTCAACTTCTCACCAGTGATTATGCATGAAAGTTCAAATATTAAATTAAATTAAATTCTTTCAAGGTTACTTCTTTTTTTATGAAATGATTTATTATTTTCTGTCAAAAAAAATATTTATTTTTTTTGAAAAGAAAAAATTATTTATTATTTTTAACCAATAAAGTAGGATTCAAAGAGCTGTTAATTTTTCTAGGAATAAAAATTGATTACTTAGCATTCAATTTTTAGTACATATTATACTATTTGAAAAAGGAAAGTATATGAAAAATCTTCAAAATGAATGTACTGAACCATCAATTAAGCACAAGAAGTATACTGGCATTTAAAAAATTAAAAACGACTATTTTTTGGATGTATCAAAAAGAATATCAACTAATTTTTTAGTTAAGAAGGCATATAAATTAAGAATTTCTCAATATATTTGTAATTATTTTTTTAGTATGCAAAAGGAAAATTCAAACTTGAAACTCCTAGGTATATTAAAAATATCTTACTATATCTGCAAGATTTTCTTAAAAATATGTGCTATTTGTTTTTTCTTTAAGTTGATGTGTAGTTCAATTACATTTCTAATTTTTGTAATGAAACATATTTTTAATTTCATGG
>CANYLF012624720.1:0-10310 GCA_948193215.1 Bocquillonia castaneifolia
TGGGGTGTGATCCCCGTAAACCCTCCGATGCCTAAGTCAGTGATGTGTTTGCTAGGTAAAGTGTATGAAGGCTGAGAGATTAGTTACCTGTCTTAGAGGGTTCTCCTTGGCTTATATAATGGTCAGATAGGGATACCCTGGTGCGCCTCCTTTTACTCTTTTGCCCTTAGGGTGAGCGTGGTGGGCTTGCTCAGGCCCAACACGATGGTAGACCATCAGGTTGGATCCTGAAGATGACAGGCAAGAATTTGGCAAGTTGAATAAGGCAATTATGAGGACCATGTCCAAAAAGCTTGAAGAGCTCATAAAAGATATCAACAATAATAATATTGATGAAATGATCAGATGTATTATTGCTGATGCATGTATGGGGTGGGCAGTGAAAGTTGCAGGTAAAATGGGAATTAAAGTAGCTGTGATTTGGCCTGCATCAGCTGCCTTGTTTTCCTTGTTTGTGGACATTCCTAAGCTTATTCAACATGGATATATTGATTTTGATGGTAAGTACTAACCTCTTTCCTTATTTTAAGTAGATCAACTAACAATATCTAGTAATCATACTTCCACACATCCATATAAATATCTATCTGTGTATATAGCCTTTTTTTTTTATTGTTGCTAACATCTTTTCTCAATGTCTAAATTTTTTTCTCTTATATATGCTGGTTAGTTGGTGCATATCTATTCCAGTAAATCAAAATGATTGTAGAATTACTTTTCTATATTAAATTCACTAGATTAAACCATGTTGATGAAGATAATTTTATGTTAAAAAATAATTGTAAATCTGGCGTTTTTATTTTTTTAATTTTTTTCTATTCGAGTGTTTTAATAATTTTTTTTCCCATTAGCAAGTGTCTTGATATATATATATATATATATATATATATATATTTTTTTTTTTTTTTTTTTTTTGAAGGAGGGGTTCAAACCTGAGACTTCCAGGTTAATTACCATGTCCCTACCCGTAGGTTAAATCTAGAAAAGACTCGTGCATTTGACATGTTTAGCATATAAAGGTGTCTAAAAATGTTATATAATGGTCCCTAAGCTTTTAAAATACTTACAATTAAATCTAAAAAACATAATTAATAGCTTTTGATTTTCACATGTTGACCTCTTTTCATTTTCTTTTAATTAATTTTTAATTGTTTAAAATTAATTTTATAAACTCATATAATTATATATATTTAACAAAAAATAATTTTAAAAATGTATTATTATTAGTTAACTAATTAGAGTGTAAAAATATAATTTTATCTAAACAATCAAATAATTTTTTATTTAATTTATTTATACCTTGATAAATATAAAAATTTTAAAGTAACATCTAATACCATCGAATGGTTGGTACAGTTGGTTAAAAGCATTCTGCTCGCTTGATGAGGTTTCGAGTTCGAGCCTCACCTTTGCTGGGAGAGAGGTTTGTGGGATCTCTTTAACGAGTCTTCAGTTGGGCGGCGGCTCCACCGCAGTGAATTAGTCTGTACCCAAAGGACCTGGGATACCACTGTAGGCAATTACTTAGCCAAAAAAATAAGTAACATCTAATATGATAATTTTGGATTATCACATATTCATAGTAATTTTCACTACAAACAAAACAGTAAATCTGCGACGGACAAATCCGTCGCAGATAATTTGTCCGTCGCAGATAATTGAATTTTCATCACAGAGATGTATCTGCGACAGATTCTACGACCAAAACTGGCCGTCTGCAAAATCCTTGACGCAAATTATTGGCGATTGTCACAGATTTTGCAACGGAATTTGTAATGGATATGTAAACTGTAGCAAAGAATGCAAAAAATTGGATCAAAACTGCTACTGTATCTGCAACGGAATTATTCCGCGCAGAAAAATCTGCAACTGACATGACCATTGCAGATTCTGTCACAGATTGCCCATAATGTTGATTTTTCACGTCTAAACCTGTGACGAAGGTAGTCATCACAAAAAAACTGCCATGGACCAGGCCGTTGTAAATTTGGAAGCAATTTAGCTTTTTTTTTTTTTAATTTTTTAGAATTATTGATTTTCGTTATATATTTTAATGCTAGTTCACCTGTTGCGCAGTAATATGCATTTAAATGTATAATATTGGGTAATCGAAATGGAAAATGAAACTGAATATAAATAATAATGAATGCCAATGAACATAATATATCATAAAATGATATATATCAAAACTATACTAAAAGTAATAGTCAATGTGATAAAGTGCAAAGTATAAACCTAAAAAAAATAAAATGAATCAAACAGTACTGTATGTGAATGGAATAAATAAAAAGACCTAAGGTGGTGGAGGGATAGAAGGATTTGAACCACCTCCATAGGTCAGGGGGATAGTAGGATCTGAAGTAGCTGCTGATGTAGAAGTGGTCTGCTGGGATGTAGCAGGTGCAGTAGGTGGATCCCCCTATAAATGAAAGGCTGTGGAGACACGACCTCATCCTCTAGGAAAGTCACAGTGGGGACCTCCACACCAGTCCATCGCACAGCTGTAGCCAAAACATCAATTTGTACCTAAAAATGATGGCCGAGCATCTGCATGACATCCCTAGTGATATCAGATCGCAACTACTATCACTCCGCATCAGTCTGCTGTGACGACGAGGCTTGTTGTTCAAACGCTATCTGCACGGTGGCCTCCACCACACTAAAAAGGGCAGGATTAACACTATCAGCAGCCTGCGGGGCTACTACACGCAGCTACGGTGCAGATGCTGAAGAAGGAATAGAAGATACACTGCCATAGAATGAGCCAGCTGTCGAGCCCAGTCCATAGATTCGTGACTTCTTCATGCTATCAACTGCTAGCCAATATAACCCATCACTAGTCATTTCCTTCCCCTCCAACTCTGCCACCGCCTTCAACTCCATAAAACATTTCTACAACAATTGGAAGTTATGAATTGATAGAATTATAGCAAGTGTAAACAGATAAGTTAGGAATAATATCAATTATAGCAAATATGTAAGAAATAGTGAAGTGAAATTAAAAATGACTTACATAGATCACCTCTGATCTCTGATCAACAAATCACGATCTATCATTGGGATCTAAGTGTGTCTCCATGAACACCTTGAATGTAGTAAGAGCCTCTCCCGTCTCAGCCTCCTACAATGGGAAATTTCATAAATTGCATCTTATTTGCAAGTATTTAAAGAAATTATAAGAATCATTCATTTCCGATTGGTAAATTAATAACTTACTATAGCAGTAATGTGTTCAACATATGATCGGCTTCCCCCTGTGGGTCGTGAAGGTCCTGTACCTGGGCCAGCCGGCTCACTCAGCCTGCTCCTCTTCGTAGTTCAGGATATGTTCTGATAAGTCTCCTTCGTCCACTCCTCCTCCCAAGCCTTCAATATCTCTTCCTGGACGCAGATCTTCTTGGTCCTCCGATGCCTATGATTGTAGAGGAAGTTAGAGTATCGACTAGCTGCTTGGTGCTCATAGGTTCTCCTAAAATCAGCATCAGGCACTTTCCATTTCCATTTTTTCTACAAAAACAAAAGTCAGTATAAAACACATTTGAAAGTAATTATAACTAATTAGAATTGATAGAATATTACCCCAAACTCCTTAATGTAAATATCAATCTAGTCCTTTGTAAGTTTGCTCCAGGTGTAGCCTTCTTTGAACTGCATCTTATCGAAGCAGTTCGTAATACCCTTGGATGTCTGCTGAATAGGGATCAATTTCCTACACAAAATATTGAAGTGTTAAACAAGCGAGAATATAATCACTGATAAATGAAAGACAAATTTAAAATATACTAACACTCCTTTAGCGTTCGGCCAATAAAGCTGCTTCCCATCAGTGGGGGGAGCATCAGCTGAAGTATCCCTAGAAGATGGAGCAGAAGATGAAGATGGTGCAGAAGAACTTCGACCTCTGCCTGTAGGTGGTCTACCTGTACCTCGGCTTCCTCAAATCGATCGAGACACCCTAGACATTCCTGGAGCTCCTGTAAGTGGTCTAGGTCGATATAAAGGTCTAACATCCAAAGATGAAGGCAGAGTCAATATTGGAGGAGTAGGAGTAGTAGATACTAGAGGAGTAGTAGACACTGTAGGAGTAGGAGTAGTAGACAGATGGTGTGAGTGGACTAGATGAAGATGTAGATGAAGCAGTAACTCCATCACTGAGAGGGATGGCAAGAGGAGGAAGTCCTGCAGTAGTAAAAGATGGAGGTACTATAGTAGGCAGTGGAGGTGCAGGAGTACCAGCTACAGCAACTGTCGCAACAATCGGCTCTGTTGACGTACCAATTGGCATCACCTCCTAGGAAGATTGTGACGGAGTCAAACTAGTACCAATGGTGGGTACTGGCTGAGAAGTAGAGACCAGCTCCTCCTCATCAATAAGCTACAGCCTCGACGCTGCATGTCATGTATGTCTGGCTACCGGTGTAGCAGCCATTTTACCCTTGCCTCCTCTCATACTTAAACACATAAAAAATAATAAACAATATGTTAGTGAACATAAATAACAAATTATATATTATAATGCATTGAATTATAAGTAACATCGTAATGTGAAAGACAAAATTATTACATATATTTAATCAGAGTCATCTACTAGAAGATCAAGTATATCATTTGCTTCTTCTTCATCATCATCAGTAAATGTCTCGTATTCAACCTCCTCTTCTTTATTATTTGGTTCAACATCAATAATTTCCTCAAATTCCTGATCAGGGTCAACTAAATAAGGGCATTCATCATCTACTTCAACTTTTTCAACCCCATTTTCATCATCCAACTCTTCTTGGAACAGGGGTACAATGACATCTGATGTTGAAGACTCAGGCATGTCAATATCTGGCTTTCACCTTAAATACTGCCTCCCAATTTACCATATTCTTGTTCTTACTTGGATATGAACATAAATAAACTTGGGCTGCTAACACAAACATTTCATATTTGTGAAATCGCCTTCGAGTGTTAACCTTAACAAGTTTATACTTCTTGAATAATCATTCCTTTATTTAAAGTCGAATCATACCAATCACAATTGAATAAAACAATTTTCTTGATTGGTTCACCCCGGTCCTCTAACTCAACTATCTCCTTCAATCTACCATAATAATCACTCTCAAAAGGAATGTAGTTTGTCCCTTTAATGCAAACACCACTATTAGAAGTTGCCGGATCACCTCCATACGAATCAATATGAAACTTACCCATTCACAATATAACCAATATAATTAGTGACATGTGTGATTGGACCGTATGCTAAACTTCTAATGTATTCATTTAAAACTTCGTTATGAGGGTCAATAACCTAAATTGAAAATGAATGTATCTAAGTTAGACAAATATGCAAGGTACATTTGCTAAAATATGGATATACAGGGTAAGTCAAATTACATAATTTCAAAACCATGCTGGAAATAACGTATCAAGCTTCACATCAACCTCAGTGTCTGAGATTTCAGGATTCACTATGCGTAATGCCGCAACATATATCCTATTCAATCCATACGAACGTGTTAGTAAAACGTTATGTACAAATATTATTTATTAACTTGTATTGTTTATATTTTAACTTCTTACTTCGTATATTCTTCGACTTCCGACAATTTAAGAGACCATAAGTATGTGCAGCTTGATACTCTTGATTCAATAGAGGCCTCATATTTTTTTGACCAATTGGTCTACCAGCAAGCTTGAATATTGACAATCGATCATCATCATCCTCATAATTGTCCTCAACGGTAACGTCATTCTAACGAACTCGCCGAGTGAGTGAAGGTCCCTTGTCTTCAAAGTAAAAAGAAGCAAACTTGGTCACTTCTTCTATTAAGTATGCGTCAACAATTGAACCTTCAATGTGATTCTTGTTTTAACTTTTCTCTTAAGTCTTCCTAAGTATCTGTATGTAACAACAAATGTTAAAATGGATGTTCACATGTGAGAGTACTTGTTATGTAATTAATTTATGAGAATATTGATTACCTCTCAAATGGATACATCCATCTGTAATGGACTGGTCCAGCCAATATAGCTTCAAATGGTAGATGCACAGGTAGATGTTCCATGGAAGTAAAGAAACTCGGAGGGAATATACTTTCCAGTTTGCATAGAATTAAAGAAATATTTTCATTCAACCGATCTAAGTCGGCCTCCAGCAGAGATGTCTGAGTCAATGCTCTAAAAAACAATCACAGCTTCGTAATAGGCTCCCAAATCTTAACAGGCAAGAATTCCTTCAATGCAATGTCTTTGAATAAATATATGACAGTCGTGACTTTTCATCCAAACATTCTTAACCCGTTTGCATCAACACATATTCCTATATTCGAAGCATAACCATCCGAAAACTTCAGTTCTTTTACCCAATCAAATACCTTTTGCTTCAATTCCTTATCTAGTACATAGGATGCTTTAGGATACTTCCCCATAATTTCATCCTTTTCTAATCTAGGCCTACCACAATACTCATTCAACTCATCCCTAGACTTAGTAGTGTCTTTCATCTTTCCCGGGATGTTCATCACAGTGTTAAAGAGATTGTCAAATACATTCTTCTCAACGTGCATCACGTCAAGATTATGTCTAACAAGGTTTTTGCTCCAGTAAGGCAGATCCTAGAAAGTACTCCGTTTGTTCTAACCAATTGTCCTCCCAACCACCCTATTCACCGTATCAGCATCAACCTCCGTTACCTTCCTCAAACCGATTGAATCCAACTCATTCAAAATCTGATCACCTTTTTCTACCCCCCCTAAACCATTTACTAACTCGTTTGCCCTTTCTAAAATTAGTCGTATCCCTCTGCCAACTATGAGCACTTCGTAGGAATTTACGGTGGTTGTCAAACCACGATATCTTCCCACTTCTGGTCAGACTGAAAGCATCTGAATCCTCCATACAATAAGGACATGCTCACTTCCCAGCCGTACTCCATCCTGATAGCATTGAATACGCAGGGAAGTCATTAATCGTCGACATCAATACAGCTCTCATAGTAAAATTCTTCTTCCTATCATAGTCATAAGTCTGCACCCCTGTTTCCTATAACTTATTCAGTTCTGTAATCAAAGGTTGAAGAAACACATCAATCCTTACTTTCAGATTCCTTAGCCCCGGACACAGAACAGTAAGAAACATAAACTCATCCTTCATGCACATACTGGGAGGTAAATTATAAGGCGTCACAATAACAGGCCACGAAGAGTACTGCTGTCCACTCTGCTCAAAGGGTTGGAACCCATCTACACACAATCCCAGCCTCACATTCCTGACTTTATTTGTAAATTCAAGAAATTCACTATCAAGTGTTTCCATACCGAAGAGTCCTATGGATGACACATCTTTCCATCTTCCTTCACATGTTCCAAATGCCAATGCATATTACATGCAGTTGCCTTGGAGGCATACAGCCTCTGCAATCTAGGAGTAATTGGGAAGTAATGCATCTTCTTATAAGGAATGCATCTTTTCTTAAAAGGCCCCTCTCTTACTGGCTTGTACCTCACCTTATTACATATCTTGAATGAGATAAGTTCACTATCCTCACCCCAGTAAATCATGCATAAATTCTCATAACAATTGATTATCTCAACCGATAGGCCCAATGCCCGCACAAATTTCTTCGTTCTATATAAATTTGGAGGCATCGAGTTGAGCTTAGGAATCATTTTCTGGATAAAGGCACTCCACTCATCATACTCTACCTCAGCCATCTGATACCGACACTTCAATTCTAACATCATCATAGTAGCAGACAACGTTGAATAATGCTCATTTCCAAGCCAAACCTCCTGCCCAGTAGATCGCATCATTTGATAAAACTGTTGTGCTTTAGAATTTAGATCCTCTTCAACATAGTCCTGATTAAAATGTTCTTCAGGCTGAAAATGATGTTCGGGCTGAAAAACATTTTGATACAACTCTGGCCCAGCGGCATCTATAACCATTCTCTAGTAAGCATTAACATTCTCATTCTAAAAACCTTCTACATGCACATCCACAGGGGTTATGAAGTTATACACTCTGGGTTCCACTTCACCATGAAAAGTCCACACAGTGTAATTAGGAACAAACCCCTTCTTCACCAGATGTTGTTTCACAGTCTTAACATCCTGATACGATTTGTTCTGACATTTCACTGACTTACATGGACACTTTATCAATTCACCGCTCATACATTCTGGATGCTGCAGTGCAAACTGCATAAATCTGTGCCCAACCATATTCACCCAATCAACTGATATCTTTCCATTCACAACCCTTCCCTCATACATCTAACTACGATCCTCACTCATTTCATTGACCTTTTTAACACAAATAAATGATCAAATTAAGTTTGGTAATATTCAATTAATGAAACAAATGGTTGAAGCTTCGAATTAGTTTAATTATGATAATAAAATGGTGCGATGAGTTCTATATATATATGTGTGTGTGTGTGTGTGTGTGTGTGTGCAATGCATCCTAAAAACCATTCAAAAAACATTAATCATATTCAATTCACATTCATTTTCGGGTTGATACAAGCAATGCATCCTAAAAACCCCGCCTACCTACTTATTAAAGCAAGCATTCCAAAGGTTTGGCCCTATCTTGTTTGTGAAATTAACATCTATAACTTATCACTATATATGAAAATAAAAGAATTTCGGGCAGATTTTCGGCGTGGTTTTCCAGATGCATGATTCATTATATATGCCGAATAATGCATAGAATCAAATAAATGATTCAAACATTACTCGACATATATAAAAATATGCATCCGGAGAACAACTAACCAGTAAAAGGCACTTGAAATTCTAATCGTTCTCATATATTTTCAACCGTGATAAATTGAATAAATGTCAAGTTCACAAACTGTCCACTAGGACAATCCAATATCCTAGAATTACATCTAGGGATACTGGACGAGAATTCTACGGTTTCACTACATGATCAAGTTAAAAATGACCGGTAGCAATCGTTTTAACTAGAAATTCAAAGTTTGTTATACAATTTTACTTCAATTTGATTGAATTATGTTATCAATCAAGGCATTTACGATGCAATCAATTTAGATTTGAAATATAGCAAACTCGGTTGCAAGGCTAATGCAAACGGAGTAATTTATTCAATTGGGGCAAGGAAGATGCATACGAATTGGATCAACAATTTAATTAACTTTATTCATTTGTTGTAAGGAAGATGCGAGCGAATATATCAAAGTTTTAATAAATTTTATAATTAATTTAAAGTTTATTTACTTTTGGAGTTCAAATTTTTCGATGCAATCGAAATATGATTTTATTTCAGTTCTTTTTTGTGTCAGCTATAGTCTCTAACCTGCTATTTTAAATCTAACGTAATATCTACCAAAATTTCGGCAGAGTCTCCCCTATATATAGAGGTATCTCCCCAAAATATGGGGCCATTCCTGTAAAAAAAATACAGTTCTATGCTTTCTCACAATGCTGGGCCTACCAAAAATTATCCAGACTCATCACAGATGTCATAAGCCTAATCTAGCAGTGCATGCATATTAACCAACCTAAATCTAACAACGCATGCATATTAACCAACCTAAATCTAACAGCACATGTATATTAACCAACCTAAATCTAATAGCACATGCATATTCAACATCCAAAAAACTAAACAATCATGCATTTAATATTAATCAAATTAAATATTTAAAAAGGATAGAGAACTTACTTGATCAAATTGATGTACACTAAGAAGTTAACACAATATATCTACAATTTACACATTGTAAGTATAAGTTCACATTAATTTACAAACAAAAAATGCTAACACTAATACAATCAACAAAAAAATACAAAGAAGATTGAGTTTAAAAAAATTCACCATAAATTGACAATATTCATTCAATCAAAATTTAACATATATTCAACAAATAAATTCAACCTAACAAAATAAATGAATATAACAAAGAAAACAAAAAGTGCCTAATTAATTTCCGAAACTAAACACAACATAATATTTTTATTATTTACCTAAACTAAAAATTAATTAACCTAATATTAACTAATTATTTCAAATTACAGAAAATTAATTAAAAATTAAAGTAAATCTACTCTAACCTAAAATTAACAAACCTATTATTTAATTTAAATATTAACCTAACAACAAGAAATTAATTAAAGTTATATTAAAAATTTAATTAACCTAATAATAAAAAATTATTTCAATTAACAGAAAATTAATAACAATTTAAAGTAAATTAATTCTAACATCAAATTAACAAATCTATTATTTTAATTTACAAACTAATCAAATTAATAAATTAATTCTAACCTAATTTATTATATATATACTGAATAAATAAA
>CANYLF012625833.1:0-12152 GCA_948193215.1 Bocquillonia castaneifolia
TTTTATTGTGTTTTATGCATGCCATGATTAGATCTAGGTTATTTTGCCATGTTTCATGCATTTTTGTATGTTTTTAGTGATTATTTTATGCATTTTCATCTCTGTATGTGTATTTTTGGGGCTTGGTAAACCCGGAAACCTTATTTTTTTTTATCAAATCGCATCTTCTATTTTCTATCTCATCACCAACGCCATAAGTAGGAGTGGCGTTGGGCCCAAATGCCTTTGCGTAAGTGGCGTTGGGCCTAAACGTGAGTCCCTGATGTGGCATTGCTATTTCTTCAGCTTCCTGAGGTTTTGTTTTGTCAAAATATGTGGTTTTGCAAGTTTGTAAATAACTATCTAGTAGCTTTCATGTGGAATGCAGCGATAAGGTAAGCTTCTGTACCTTCTTTGGTAATTATTTAGATGTGTTTATACATGTAATTAGTTAATTAATGCTATTTGATAATCATTTTCGGTCTAAAATGTTAGAAACCCAAGGTTTGCTGCTGTGTTTATGTGTTATGTGCTTATTATGGCTCTTCTGCATGTAAATTAATCCTAGTAATGGTTGGTAATCTTTAAAATTAACTCTTGTTTGTTATTAGAAACTCACCGTTGCATGTTTGTTTGTAAAAGGTAGGTTATAAATGCTATATGTGTTTTATTGCTTTGTTAGAAGGAATGAAGGTTGGTATAATACTATGAGTATTGGGTAAAGAATCACGTCCGGGAATTGATAAGTCCTATCCTTGAATCTCTGGGGTCAATGCATATTTCATATTCTTAAGAGGAATTGGGATGTACACCTTGTAAGACATTCCCGATGCTGGTTCAGGTGGTGACTACCACTTTAACCCTGCAGCTGAACACATAGTGCCGCAGTTGCTAGTCATGGCTCAGGCTCTGAGGCAAAACCTCCTTGTCTGCAGTTTGGTGACTCCACTGGGGACCTTTAACAGACAGACTTATGATTCAAGTGATTCTACCAATACTCTTTTTATTATGCTAAACTCTAGTTTCTTTACATTCATTCTTGCATTAAAACACCCTACCTCGCGGGTACCGTTGGTCAAGTCGCCTATGATTTACAAGAGTTCTTCATAGGAGGCAAAACCAGTGACTACCCCTCATAGATGGAATTGTCCTACTATCGCTTACCATCTTTGTTATGGTTAATGAGTGATAGTTAATGGGAATTTCTGAGCTGAATGTCCTACCATTGCTATAACCTTTTTTGAAAGAGGGAGATGGTTAATGGGAGTTCGCCTTCTATGGTAACCTTCTTTTAGTCGAACCTGACTGAAGCCATGTAATGACCCTAGCCACTTCCTCTAGGACTTACCAAATGATTGCTTTGTTATGTGATACCATGAAGCCATTATAATGCCCGAGTCTAGTGTTATTGTTTTAACTCAATGACTAATTGTCGCCTATGGAGAAGTACTAGTTAAATTGTACCTAACTAGTACAACCTTACAGCATAAGGTCATTTAGAATTGGGAAGAATGACTTTGACTACTACCTTTGAGAAAGAGATGTTGGTGTGTCGGTCTAATTGTACCTGACTAATGTTAAAATGGCCCTAGAACAAGGGGAACATTAAGGGAGTTCGTTAAGACAAAGGCATGGGATAAGGTCATAATAATGACTTATTATTTTGTTTATATATTGAGAGCTTCTTTTGTGTGCAAACGTGCATGCTACGTCGGTAATAGCATCCCCTGTTGATGCAACGGCCCAAACAAATTCCTAGGAATGTTGACTTGCCAAACGAATACGCGTGTGGAAGAAATAAGGTTGGAAGGTCTACCACTTGGTAGTAGTTGTGTTTGACTAACGTTTGTTACTTGTGTCCTTATGTGTTGCTTGCATTCATGCATCCTGCATACACATGTCATAGCAAGCTAACCCCTTATTTTGCAGAAACATGAATCCTCCTAATAACCCAATGAACGACATGTACTTCCAAGCAGTTCAAAATTTGATCCAAACTGAGGTTCGAAAGGCTGTGCAAGACGAAAGAAAATGGGGAAATATGTTGATTGCTGCATTGCCTGGGAGACCACTACCTTTGGATTTTGAAATGCCCATGATGGAGAAATATGATGTTTCAACCCACCCAAGGCTTCACCTCATGCAAGTTAATATCATGCTACGAGCAATACTTTTATCACCTACCTAAATAGTCAGAGCATTTCCATTAACATTGGAGGGGGCAGCTATGGTATGGTATCAGACATTATCTTTCAGAATCAAGAATGACATGGAGCTCCTGTGGGCAGCCTTTAAGGAGCATTTTCTACCAAAGACGGGTGAAGTAGTCCCGCTAGTGCCATAAACTATTCCTGTCATTGACCTTTCTAAGTCATTGTCAGAGAACTTCAGTTATTTGTATGAGAAGAGGCTTATTATACCAAAGATGGGAGGACCTGCTGTGATAACACCATAATGGGGGCCCAACGCTTGGAAATATTGCAAATATTGTGTTTGTTTTGGGCATGATGCTGACCACTGTGGTTTGTTGAAGGAAACTCTGCATATTATTATTGCTAGGGATGGATTAGAGGAGAGGGAGTCAGGAAAATTCTATCGGCCAAGCACTCCTAAGAAGAAGGCCACTCCAAAGTTCGACTTACTTCAAGCGAGTGTACGAGGTTTCGCACTAGATCTATTTGACAAGATGATTACTAAGGGTTTACTTCAGTTGGGAAAGCACACTGGACCTCTCCCCCGATATGGATACCCCTTACTGCCAGTACCACCGTTGCAATGGGCATTATTTGGAGGAATGTATCTCCTTTGTCCATGAATTTTAGAAGCTGGTCCAGAAAGGAATCATTGTTTATGTGGGAGAAGGAATGTGGGGTTTTGCTGATGAATGGACTATGATAGATGAGGTTCATCCACCTCTAGGAGATCCAGGAAGGATAATATTCATAGAAGAAGAGAACCGGTGGATAAGGGATTACCTGATTCGACATCACCTTAATGAGATGCCTGCATTGATCGAGTTTATAGAGGAACAAAGGGAAAAGGAGTTTGGTGAAAGGCAACCTGAAAATATGGAATTTTGAAATGTCACCCAGGACCAAGGGTTAGATAGGCAGTAGATTTAGGAAGCTTTCTTTCATTACTATTGTTATTTAAATTTTTACTTTTGGGTGTTTTGATCAGTTTTAATAATATAATAAAAGCCCTTGTCTTTATCAGTTTTCCTTTCTAAGGTCAATGATATGAACACCAATTTCACTTACTTGTGTGATGTTTTACCTGATGGCACTGTGCATTGTATAGATCATACCATAAGCATTTTTTACATTAATTCTGTGCAAATACATTCTATTAATATTGGCACAAAAGAACAACCAAAGAAAATAACTTTTGCATTTGATATTACTGCTAATGAGAGAGAAAAATTTTGAAAAAATATTAAATAAAAGAAAAGGTGTATTTACATGGACTTATGATGACATGCCAGATATTGACAGGACAATCACCGAACATCGTATCCCCATAGATCCCACCAAGAAGCCAGTCAAGTAGAAGCTTCGAAGACTCAGACCAAAATGGGCCAAGCTAATTAAAGAGGAGGTTGAAAAGCAGATCAAGGCTAGATTCTTGGAAGTTGTCACCTACCCGGAGTGGTTAGCCAATATATTTCCAGTCTCCAAGAAGGATGGAAGGGTCAGGATGTGTGTAGATTACAGGGATCTGAATAAGGCATAACCCAAGGATGATTTCCCTTACCTCATATTGATATTCTGATTGATAGTGCAGCTGGAAGCGCCATGTATTCCTTTATGGATGGCTTCACTGGCTACAACTAGATAATGATGGCACTCATTAACAAGATCAAGACAGCCTTCATCACAGAGTGGGGTGTTTACTGTTACAAGGTCATGCCTTTCGGACTCAAGAATGCTGGAGCAACCTACCAAAGGATGGCCACAACTCCATTCCATGATATGATGCACAAGGAGATCGAAGTTTATGTGGATGACATGATGGTCAAGTCCTTAACTAGGCAAGACCATTTTGAAGCTTTTGACCGATTCTTGGCACGAGTTATAAAGTAACCTCAGGCTCAACCCAAAGAAATGTATATTCGGGGTAACTTCCGAAAAGCTCTTAGGACATATTGTAAGCCAGAAAGGGATTGAGGTGGATCCAAATAAAGTAAAAGCCATTCAAGATATGCCAGTTCTGAAGACTGAGAAAGTAGAGAATTCCTAAGGAAGATTCAGTACATCAACAGGTTCATCTCCAAATTAACTATGATCTGCGAGCCCATTTTCAAGCTACTTAGAAATGGTCAAAAGAGTGAACGGGATAATCAATGTCAGAAAGCATTTGACACGATCAAACAGTATTTGATGAGTCCACCGATCTTTCAACCTACCAGGGTAGGGAAACCATTAATACTGTACTTGGCCTTAGAAGATGATGCTATAGGAGCGATGATTGCTCAAGAGAATGAAGATGGAATAGAGCATGTTATCTACTACCTTAGTAGGAAGTTGTTACCTTATGAAACAAAATATGACATTGTTTAGAAGACTTGCTTTGTAGTAATATGGACGACACGAAAGTTGAGGCATTATTATCAATCTTATCAGGTTCAAGCTATAGTGAAAGTTGACCCGCTACGGTACCTATATGAAGCGCTAGTGTTAATAGGGAAGCTCGCTATGTGGTTGGTATTACTGACTGAGTTTGACATACAGTACTTGACCAAGAAGACCATCAAAGGGAGAACAGTAGCAGAGTTTCTGGCACTTAATCCATTAGAAAGGCAAGAAACATAGGAGTATGAGTTTCAAGATGAGTCACTTAATCTGATAGAGGCAGATGGATGGAAGCTATATTTTGACGGAGCAGTGAACCATAAAGGAGCTGGAGTGGAGGCAATCTTAATCACGCCTGAAGGTGAGAGTATTCCTTTGGCCAAGAAGTTATATTTCAAAGTCACTAATAACATGGCTGAATATGAAGCATGTGTCTTTGGGATGGAAGCAGCCATCGCGGCAGGTGTTAGGAACCTCACAGTGTATAGAGATTCAATGTTGATCATTAATCAAGCTTTGAAAAATTGGGAAGTAAAAGATGAGAAACTAAAGCCTTACGTAGAGTACATTCAGATGCTCACCCTGAGTATTTCTAATTGTACCTTTGCACATCTGCCAAGGGAGGAGAATCAAATGGTAGATGCTATAGCAACTTTGGCATCCATGTGGGACAATCTTAGAGATGTAGCCATGAAACCTCTAGTAATGTGTAGAGCCAGAATCCCCTGCTACCAAGGTGAGCGGGTAATGATTGTGAATGGACCTAAGGAGAAGCCATGGTTTTATGAAGTTCTAAAATTCCTAGAGAATAGGGAATATCCAGAAGGAGCTAATGGGAAGCAGAAACATGCCTTGAGAATCAGCTCAAGAAGCGACACTTACCATGAGGGAATACTCTACAGGAGGACTTTGAATGGAATACTACTTCGATGTCTAGACCAATATGAAGCAGAAGAAGTCATGAAGGAGATTCATGCAGGAGTATGTTGACCCCACATGAGTGGACATACCTTATCAAGAAGATAGTCTGACAAGAATTCTACTAGGATAAAATGGATAGAGATTGTATCAACCTGGTCAGAAAATGCCACGAATGTCAGTTGCACGGGAATAAGATACATTTGCCACCAACCAAGGATCACAACTTGACATCTCCAAGACCGTTTTCAGCTTGAGGGATAGACATCATTGGAGAGATAAGGCCAACAACTTCCAATGGCCATAAGTACATTATAGTGGCCATTGAATACTTTTGGAGGTATGTGGAAGCCATCTCACTACCAACTATCACAGCAAAGGGTATGGCTGAGTTTATTAATAAGAAGCTCATCAACCGGTTTGGAAAACCGATCACATCATCTCAGATAATGGTATGCAATTCCAGGGAGAAACTGCAGATCTGCTAGAAAAAGAAATGATTGAGCATCACAAGTCCTCACCCTACAGGCCACAAGCTACCAGGGCAGTTGAAGCAGTTAACAAGACTATTTAGAAGATCCTGGCCAAAATGGTGAAGACCTACAAGGATTGGGCAGATAAACTACCTTTTGCAATCATGGGTTAAATTACAACTGTGTGAAGTGCAACAGGGGAAATGCCGTATTCAATATTGGTGTTTGGAGCTGAAGCAGTAATGACAATTGAATCCCAAGTTCAATCATTGAGAGTGGTACTAGAAGCTCAAGTTCCTGAAGCACAATTGGCTGAAGCAAGATACAAGCAGTTGTTGTCTTTAAAGGAAAGAAGGAAGAAAGCTCTCCATCATACACAAGTGTATCAGCAAAGAATAGCAAGCGCTTTCAACAAGGGAGTCAGAGTCAGGCCAATCAAAGAAGGAGATTGGGTGTTGAAGCAGTCTAGACCCATTACATTTGATCCTCGAGGAAAGTTCAAGCCAAATTGGGAAGGTCCGTATCTGGTCAAGAAGATCATGTCTAAGGGAGCCGTGAAGATTTCAGATCTAGAAGGGAAGGAGTTTGAGCAACCCATAAACATAGATCTTCTTAAAAAAATACTACCTTTAGAAAAATGTGTGAAAATAATAAATCCCAATGAGTTGAAAACCCATTTGGGTTGATCATGCAAAATAAGGGAGTCCGCTAGAGTGAAAACCTTGCAAAAAGGCATTCTAGGCAAAAAAATTAGGGCAAAGAGGCCTGCTAGGATGAAAACCTCATAAAGAGGCAGTCTAGGAAAAAATTAAGGCAATGAGAGAAGAAAGTAAGGGAGCAGTAATATCAAATGTAAAAGCTAAAGTACACTTATTGTGCTAATGTTAATAAAATGAATCTTTAACAAAAGAAAAGTGTCAAACTTTCTTATAGTATTTGATTTTGTGTCTACATAACTAAAAAGCTAAAACATTGCATGAATAAGTGAAATGGTTCTGAGACCTAATTTTTCTTGTGTTTCTTTAGCTACTTGATATTATCAAAGCTTGCATTCATTTCCTTTCTTGCACCTTCTCTTGCTCTTTTTGAATTATTTCTGTCACTTGTAATATACAATTCAGTACCCTTGCCTTCATCATCAGATAGCTCAGCCTGTAAATAAAGCCATGCCATGAGATCCACATTTGTAAAGATATGAACAGGTCAACAGTAACACTTACCGGATTAACCCAAGCCCTGTATTCATCATCAGTAGTTGGTTCTCGGGTTAAGCTTAGATTCCTTGCAAAAGATCTACTAGCCCAGCGAGAATGGATCTCCCTCAAGAAGAATAGGGTAACAGCATAAGGAGTGAAAGATGGAACAGGATGCAATATTCCTTGAGCCCTGCCATACTGCCTACAAACTCTGGATGGAGTATAAAAGGTGACAGTACCAAAGTTAGCAATTTTCACACAGTTATCTATTACAGAGGTAGTGACGAAGCTTAATTTTCACCATGGACAATACCAGCAGATCAACTCTTCATTTTTGGATAGGAGAAAGTTGGTCCAACCGCCAGAAATCTCTAATGCAGCACGTTCAGCCTTGGATAACACATGTCCTCTAACTTGAAACTATCGAGGCCTATAAGTTATAGGGTTTGCTGGGGGCATCAATACGCCTAGCTTTTCCTTTAACCAGATTTGATTAAAGAGGTGTCGGAATGAATTAGCTAAGACCAATAGAGGGAACATAGAAGAGAGATAAGGGACGCATACCTGAAGGAGTAATGGGTTGCCTCGAAGGTGCTGAGTGTGCTTGATGGAGTCTAAACCAACAATGGTTTTAGCCAAGATGATAGGGAAGGGGTTATGACCACTTTCAACCTGTTCCATAACATGAGCAATCTGGAAATTACCTTTGCCTTCAGTAGAAACTAGTAAGAATTGGGCATAAAGGCAGAAGCTGGTGATCCTTTGCCAAGACTTGCTATTCTTTGGCTTAGAACTCCCCAAATCCAACAAGAATTGAGTTAGGAGAGATTGATCTTCAATACATGGAAGTATCTAACTTAGGGTTCGTCCAAAGAAACTAGCTAGAGATTCTGGAGTTTGATTATAAGCAGAGGGCAATGCTAAAGGAGCATTAAAACGGTGTAGCTTATTAAGGATGCCTTTGAATTCTTCAAACAGGGGGCATAGTTCAACTCCATTGAAGCGAAAGACATGATGTTTAATACTCCAGCATTCTGAAGCTGCATGGAGGAGTTTGAAGTCGAATGGGAAATTCAGGAAGCTCTAAACTTTGCAAGGTGGTATTGGTCTAAGGAATTCCAGGTTGCTATTTTCATGCTTCCTAGATGATTTCTAAAAATGTTTGTAGACTTCCAGAACATCTTTAAACTTTTGAAGAGGGTGTTTCATGTTTTCTAATGATTTAAAGCTGCCCTAGGGGGTTCTATTTATAAACTACAAAGTCTGGGGAAGTCCTGGTTCGAAAAGGAGTCAAAACAGAGTGAAAAATCATGGAGAAAAGCCCAAGAGATGAAGGATTGGCGTTATGGACCAACACCAGTTAGAGAGTGGCATTACCACCAAACGCCAGTCCCTCTGTGGCGTTGGTGTCAAACTCCACTTCCCTGAGTGGTGTTGGGCCCTAACATGGTTCCCTTTGATGATTCGATGATCGATGCAGATTTTTGGAGTTCTAGGAGGATTCCATGAATAACATTTCATACATACATGATTAGAAATCATAAAAAGACAATACATGCATCCACAAAATCATGTGCATAGCAAAATGCATTAGCTAGAAAGTTCGCATGCATTCACTAATCGTAATATAGGAATCATACATACATATATACATATATAATGTTGAACAATCATGCATACATCCACATATTTCTATCAAGTGTATAAACTACAGGTACAAGTTTGAATATAGAAACAAGGACATCTACTCATCCTCCTCTTCCTCCTCTGACTCCTCAGAGTCCTCCTTATCAACACCAGCTGGCTGACTCTCAGTCTCACCACCATCATGCTGCTCACTAGTCTGAGCTCCACTAGCTCCCTCAGCTGGAATATCCAATGCTGCAAGCTGAGCCTTTAACTCAGCAACCATCCTGTAAGAAAAGCTATGGGCCTGCCTTTATGAATCACAAGTCTCCACCAGATGGGCCTTGCTGGCCTAAAAGTATTAGGATAGTCGTGAGACCTCATCAATAGAAACCTGGGTGAATAAAAGAGTTAGAATCTAGATGCAGGAGTAAAATGAAGAAAGAATGGCGAGATGACTTCCATGAGTACATCCATCTGTATAAAAAAATGGAGGGATCAACTGCAGGATGGAAGGTATGCTCAATAAGACCAGTGACAGTCCTATGATGAACTGATAGCCCAGGATACTCTGTGATATGGCGTGGCACTACATCCCCTTGATTGCTGGATGGATAGTGGGATGGATGAGGTCTAGCAGCCTCTAAACTAGCCATAGCTCCTCTGGTGGAAGCACGGGTCCTCATGCTTGGCCCGAGGGTAATAACTGGTCTAGGACTGGGGCAAAATCATCATCATCAAAGCCTCCAGAATCTTCATCATCCTCATCCTCATCAGAACTGGAGAAGGTCGTAACACCCATAGATATCTAAAAAGAGAAAGTGATGGTGAGTCATGTAACCAAAAGAGATGGTGAGTCATGTAATCAAGACATATAATTATTAGAAAAATGAAGAAAAGATTGCATCTTACCTTAGCAAGCATCCTAGCTGACAAGGGTAAATTCGAGAGGCACCTCACACACAAGAAAGAAGTGTAATCCTTAGAGAAAGGATGTACACTCAAAGCCATCAAGAGCTGCAGCTAGGGTATGGTTTGTCAGCTCGTGTCCCCAAAACATGTCAATAGGAGGATCATGAGGCCTTCTGCAAAAGCCGGTCATATACTAGTGTCGAGTCCTCTCTCCCAAGAACCACATCCTAAGTCCTGGACCCTCCAGGAGAATCCTCAAATCATCCTTGGACAAGGATGCAATGACATAGGGTGGAAATTCTTCCATCAGGCCCATCCATCCCCTGTCAAGCTGAAATAGAAAGAACCAAGGTAAGTATTTCAAACTCATATCAATTGCTTTGAACTAACAAATTTGGTTTCATTTGTTTTACCCTAGAAGCAGTCGGTGAGTTAAGATACACGCGATGACCGTTGACATCAGTAGCATGAATGCACAGTTGCTGTAGACCCTAACGTCTGAGGACAGGGAATGTATATCTATGCTCCAGTGAGAAGAATTGGCAAATCAAGCCCAACTCAATAGCCCAGATCGGCAAAAGAAGATTTAGAGGAGTATAAAGCAAGTAAAGCAATCAGGGAAAGCAAGAGTTAAAGTAACTCACATGAGTGGCATGCCAGAAGCCGCAAAACTTCACACCACCATGAGAAACCCTATCCATGCAGAGGTATAGATAGGCTAAAGAGGGGGAGCCCCAGTCATATATGCTCATCTGATCAAAATCCCTCAAGATAGAGATGAAATGGAAGCTGAATGTAGAGTTCGTATCACCGAAGATGGTGCTACCCAGCAGATACAGAGTGAAGACACGGGCAATCTCACTGAAACTCCAGTCAAACTCTAGCTTGTAGCTTGAAAGGTGTCTGGCTAATGCATCAACATAGAGCTTCTAGAGCTCTTCCGCCTAGGAACCATGCCTAGCATTCTTAAGATGTACTCATTCTAAACATCACGATGGACAGAGTAGATCCCTCCATCCTAGAAGATCCACTCACCAGTACAAGCTAATCCAGTAATAGCAGAAAAAGAAGCTGGAGATAGAGTATACTCCCCACATGGCAGCTGAAATGTGTGGGTAGTGTCAAACCATCACTCCATCAATGCCTGCATGGAGCGGTGATCACATAGGGAGCTCACATGCTCATCCACATTCTCAATAAACGTGGAAAGAAGAGTGCCAAACCCTGCCTGGAGTACTAAAGCCTGCACACCTAGAGGTAATCCTCTCCAAATTACTCGCATCTTGGAGAAATTTCCATTATAAGTAAGAGTAGTCTCATCCCCCTGCAAGGTAAATAACATGTATATTTCCTAACTCAGTCATCTAATTAAATTTAACGTTCATTCATAATCATATCTAACATTCTTTCGTGCATAATCATATTTAAACATTCACTCATGCATAATTGTATTTAATTACTCATTCATTCATTGCTAAATTGTTCTAACATCATTTGTACGTTAATTGTTCATTTAACATCATTTTTGTCATATTTTATCATACTTTGTCCATAAATTGTGCAGATCATGTTTAAATCATTCATAACTTGCACATATTTGTCTATTTTTACACATTAAATTATCAAAACATACATTGGAGGACTGTTTGAAGTCCAAAATCACTGCCAGGACTGAGACTGGGCTCAACGCCAGTCTTAACAGTGGCGTTACCACCAACGCCGGTCATATGACTAGCGTTAGGGGCAACACCACTTGTGGCAGTGGTGTTGGACACTGGCCAGTCCCGTTGGCTACCAATTCAATTTTATTTTGCAGATTTTTGACAAATTTCACAATGCCCAGTAAAAATTTAATCAAATTGAAGTGTTTAGACACTTATCCGGTCTCCAATCGAGCCACAGAGGTTGAATCTGGCATTTGAGAGTGGAGAAATCATTCCTCCTCTCTGAATTCCACCCGAATCATCTTTTAATACCTCTTCTGTAACCCGGAAGAGGCTAATTGGGTTCTAGACGGGTTCCAAGTCCTGATTATCAGCCATTTTACTTTTTGTTTGAGTTGATTTGGTTAAAGAATGAAGAAATGGGAGAGAAATCAAGTTTGGGTAAATTTTTCAATTTCTTTAGCAAGAAAATAGAGCTGCCCACAAACTTATATGCCAATTTGGCAAATTACCACTTTGGTCCTTGAAGAAAAATTTCAAAGAATGACAGAACTTTAGTTGCAAATAGGTCCTAAATCAAAATTAACGCTAAAGGATGCCAGTTTGTGTCCAATTGAGGGCAAATTTTAGAGGATTAGTAAGAATAACAGTCAATTACAGTTAGAATGACAGAGAATGATAGAGGGTTACAGAGGAAATGACAGACACTACAGAAAATTTCTTCTCTTTTCTTATTTCAAGTTTATAAGATATTTGGAGTGAGTCTAAGCATATAAATGGAAATTTTATGTTTGAAAGATAATTTTCCCCAGT
>CANYLF012627124.1:0-11193 GCA_948193215.1 Bocquillonia castaneifolia
TTAAATTAAAAAAAATAAAGTCCTCAACCAACATTAAAGGTCCAACAAGCTTACATCCAATAAAAGATAATTAAATATTAATATTTAATTTTATGGAATTCATTCCATATTACTAAATGACTTATTCATTCTAGTACTAACCCTATTACGAAAGACGAACAACCTTGTCTTGATCAACACTTCGATCTAGACTCAAGTCTTCTTGCGAGTTACAAAGAACTCTTTTCTTCATGTCGTTTCTCAATAAACGACTTGTTATCGTGTCCAAACATTGAATTAATGATGCTGTAGATGATTTCTCGATAAAATCATCTACCAAAACCTCCTTGCCAATGCACTCTTGCATTAATACATTGAACCAATCAATGCAATGTACAAATACATATTGTTCAAAAGAAATTTTTAAAATTTTAAAAATTCATATCACAATGAAAATATAATTTTTAAAATTTATAACCGTTTTCATGCAAATACAGCTCTTTGCTATTTTGGGTATCTAAATAAACTTAGTAATTTTTGCAACATATCACAAAAATTAAGATTAATTAATTACACTCATGTAAATATTAATCCGTATAAAAAATTGAAACATATTTCAATTAAATTCAAAAATCACATCCATGTAATAACTAAGTTTAACAAATAATTGAAACAAATTTCAAACAAAAATAATTAATTATTACACTCATATAATTATTTAATTATACAAATAGATTTAAAATAAAAAATGATTAATTACACTTATGTAATTAAAAATATTGTATTTAAACCATATTTAAATAAAACATATGTTTTTATTATTAATACTCATATAAAAATAAAAATAAGTAAATGGTTGAAACAAATTTCAATCACACAGGATCAGTAGATAATAATTTTTCTGAATTTAAAAATAAATTTCATAATTTTTGGACTTATATATAATATAATATTAATTTTTAAAGCCAAAAACTTCATTCATAAAAAAATTACTTTGGATATCCAAACAATTATTTGAAAAAAACCAAAAATTCTGAAATTAATTTTAATATTAATTAAAAAATTGCATGAAAACCAAGGAGTGAGCGCATCTCACACGCTCCGCAATCGAAACGAGGAAGAATACGCACATCCACGTGTGCGGAAATACCCAACAGCCACAAAATGCCCTTTGACATGAGGCACAAGTTGATTAGTCCTTGGGCTTAGATTTGACCACTCAGAATCAACTTTTTGACTTAAACTTTCCCCACTCTCACCCACAGTGTGTGGTTCATCCCTTGCCTTCGGGGAGTTTTTGGGCTCCAAAAAAATGTCCATCTTAGAATTTTTGGGTGTTCTAAACATGTTGGTAATGTGAGTTTTTTAAAAATAAATCTCAAATAAGTGTTTTTGTAAAAACATACAATTTCATGCATTAAACCCATAAAGTAGAAAAGGACAAAGAGGAACAAATTTCCAGAAAAAGAATAAAAAAACCAATGGGTAATAGTAAAATACACATCAGATCATGTATTTACACATAAAAAAAACAAAATAGCATATCTCTTTAACAATAAAAGAGATTAAAACACATAAGTAAATGCCTTTAAAACACAATAAAAGCATAAATAACACATAATCATGCCTTTAAAATTAAAAAAAAATACAGATATGATATTTTTCATAAAAATAAAGAGCATCCAAAAATTAAATTTAGTTAAATCTGATAATAAAAATAAATTTTATTATATCAGATTTAACAAAAAAAACATAAAAAAATGAGTTTTATAAAAACCATAGAACCTGGCTTTGATACCAATGAAGGAAAAATATATGGCAAATATATATTAAATCCAAGCACATGAACACAATCATGTTATGAAGATTATGGCTTAAGAGCCTACATCTTGAAGCACAGAATCTATCAATGCAACTGAATAAACAAGATCTGCAGCTTATTTGATCACAAACAAATCACGAATGATCAATACCCACATATCATAGTAAGCCAATCGAGATCTTTTCACAAGGGATTAGTCTAGGGAAAAATCTAATGTCCACAATCTAAATACCCAAGAAGATGAATTCAAGATCACTAAGATCTCATTAGGATCTAGAAGAAAATAATAGACAGATATAGAGAGAAATCTGAAATTTTTGTAATGAAACCCTAGTTTCAGTTCTTCTTTTTTTTTTTTTGAATACATGTATTCTTTATATATTATTCCCTTAAATAATATTTAACTATTAACTTATTAATAATTACCTTTTCCTAACTAATAAGGACTGACTTCTTTAGTCAATAGGAAACATATTCCTTATTTGATTAGGAATCGGGTTATAACCCATCATAGGCAAACTCAACCGACCAATTAATTCCAACAAGTATAATAACAACAGATATTTGATTAATATATTGGATCTAAAGGAACTCTCATGAACGATAATAGAAAACTTCCCAGAAAAAAGAATAGGAAACTCTAACAAAATAAGAAGAAACAAACACTTAAAATAAGAAAATGAAATTGAAAATAATGGATAAAAATACTTATTTTATTTGAAATAAAGTAAAAAAAACTAAAGAAAATGATGAGAATTGGGCTTGTCACCGGTAAACAAACCTAAAACAACCCAAAAAATATGATAAAAGTGTTTTAAAAATGGCATGGTTTTCAAAAAAAATAAAATTAGAGGATGAGAAATAGAGTATAATAGAATTCATTTAACTAGTTGATTAACAATTAATAGTTTTAGTGTAAAGGTGTGCAGAAATTGAACCTACCAGAAAAACCGAACCGACAGCTCAATTGCTTTGATTTTTTGGGTAGGTTCGATTAGGGAAAGAGAGATTTATGGTTTTCTGTAACAGCCCATATCAACCCTTTGCAGATATTGTCCACTTTGGGCCTGGAGAGCCTCACTCCAAACCAGTCCTCACGGTTTTAAAACGTGTCCACAACTCCCACTATGATCCCCTAGAGAGAGGACAAAATCTGTAGATGTAATGTATTTACAATATAGACGCATTTTAAAACTATAAGGACTGGTTTGGAGCGGGGTACTCCCGGTCTAAAGCGGACAATATCTGCAAGCAGGTGGTCTGGGCTGTTACAAATGGTATCAGAACTAGTACCCGGATCGGTGTGCCAGTGAGACGCTAGGCCCTAAGAGTGGATTGTGATATTCCATATCGATTGTGAAGGAGAACGAAACATGCTATATAAGCATGTGGATACCCTTATCTTGTGGACACGTTTTAAAATAGTGTGGACTGGTTTGAAGCGGGGCACCAACGGCCCAAAGCAGATAATATTTGCAAACGGGTGGTCTAGGTTGTTACATTTTTTGGCCTTTGGTTTAGTTTTGAGAACTAAAACACCGAACCGAACCTCTAAAGGGCAATCCTAAAACTACGTTATATAGCACTCATATATATAAAAAAATAACCTTAACCTTAATACACTCCTCTCATTTTCTTCTCTCTTCCTATTCAGTTACTCTATCTTCCTCTTCTCATCTCTCTTCTCTCACGCCTCATCCCCTTTCTCTTCCCTCTCCAGTCCCCACAAACCCTAATTTTGTGCCGTGTGAAGCCTTCGATATTGTTCCTATTTTCTTCCTTTCCATTATCCCTTCATCCTTAGTGTCTTTTACAGACCCTAAATTACCATTTTTTTAATAGAATAGAAATCAAATGATGTCTTTTAAATGCGTTTTTGATTACTGATCTTCTATAATGATAAATATAACTACATATTAGTTTAGAACTATAAAAAAGATCAAAAATTTCTAAAGAATATATATATATATATATATATATATATATATATATATATATATATAGGATAGTGTTAACAAGTGCACCTTGTGCACTTGTTAGCCATCATTAATTAGGAAACTCTTATAATATTTAATTTCATGTGCACTTATTAAGGATTATTGATTATGAAACTAAGACTATTTCTTTCAATAATTTAATTAATGAAAAAACTTCTTTCTCTCTATATATAAACCTAATTATGAAAAGGAAACTTAGAATAAATAGCTAATAAAGATTCCACCTAAATATTTCAACTATGAAAAGTTGTCACTCAAATCATTTTTGTCCCTCTTCATCTTCCCTTTCAATTTCTTATACTAGTTTAATTCTAACACTTAAAAACTCTAAAATATTTAAGTTAAATGTACAATAATCACAAAAAATTGAAGTTAAGAGAGAAAATCAATTTAATTTTTAGAAGTATACTGGTGTGCAACTTTTTTTAGACTTCATTTTATTTTTTTCCTATATACAAATTGACTACCTTTCTTTGAAAGTATTTCATATTTTAATTTTAATTTTTATTATTGTATTTTTATGAGAGTCAATATAATGGAGAAAGAATTTTGTGGACAAGAGATCAATACATATTTGAATTTGATATAGATGTTTTATGTGAATTTTTTGTGAAATCATATATTACCTATTTTAATATAAGAAATATTTATTAGCATTAATTGGAAAAGGAAAGAAAAATCATGCTATTTATTTATTTGATATTTTTTATAACTTCAAAATACATAAAAGTAATGAAGTCAAGAGATGAAGAAGCTTTCTTGTTGTTTCATTAATTTTTTTTATATCTTCTCATTTTTTGACTTGTATATTCGATTCGAAGTTAATGGTGGAAGCAATCTAGAAACGTAAATAAAAAACCGATTGTTGATGAATATGTTATTTGATTTTATTATTTTGTTAAAAAGTTTCAATCTTTTTACTTTCAATATATTTAATTTATGACGATTGTTTCTTTTTCATATATGTTCATGATTCGGGGATTTTTTATATTCTAGTGTTAGATTTGTTAATAAAGCTTGAAGCTTTAATTAATTAACGATAAGAATTTTACCTTTATGAATTTCTTTTATGTTTCCCCCTTCTCTTTTGTTTCGTGTATGTATATATGTGTGTGTGTGTGTTGTTGATTCTAATATTTTTTTTTATTTTTATTTTTCATTGATGTGTTGGATATATTGGCTGATGAATCTTTTAATGTGTTTATAACAAGAACGTAATTTTAGGCTCAAGAATTTCTCAATTTGGAGTCTGGACAACCGAGATATGCCCCTTGCAATTTAGGTCATTTGTTGGATTGCCGGAGACTTGGTATGGCTCTTAAGGGGAAAATTGGAGGAAATGGGAAGAAGTGAACTAGACCCAAGTCCGGACCTAGAATCGGACTGGACAGGTCCGATTCACACCATTGCTGAACCAAAATTTCTGGCGCCGTCCCTTGTTTCGGCTATAACTTTTGCTAATGAATTCCGATTGAGGCGATTCAAAAGACTATGGAAAGAAGACATTCGGCTCTACAACTTTTGTGTTTTAAATATTTTTATTTAAGGACTCTAAGGACCCCAAAATTTTATTGCAAGTCAGCGGATATTTGTAGCCTTAGTTTCCTAATTCAATTACGAAACTTCCTTGAGTGGGTTAAAGCCCTATTAGGGTTGGAAAACCTACCACTATAAATACACAACAAAAAAAAAATAATATTAGGGGACTTTTGGCGGATGGAAACTCAAGAAAAACACGAACAAAAGAAGTCAAGGACTCAATTGAAGGGGAGAAACTCAAGAACTCCAAAATTAAATCAAGATTGAATCATGTTTTCTTTATCCTTTATATATGTTATTGTTTTGGGTTTTCAGCTTTTGTTTTGATTGTCATTTTTATATTACGAACAACTAAATTCCCTACTAGAGGGATGGATGTAATCTAGTAGGGGGTGGTTTGATTAACAATTGAATTAATTTATTATTTATAATAGTTTTCAAGGTTTTTATTTATTTAATTCAATTCTCAAGTGTTTAATTACATATTTCTTGATTGATCACCTTGATTTATGTTCATAGGATTTATACTTTAATCGATGGGTTGTTATATACTAGATCTGGGAATTGAGCTTGTTTAATGTTAATACAAAGATGGCAATTAACTTAAACTTGATTTAAAGATTCACTTAAAGGGTTCAATTAATTCTTTGAATAACATCGAAACATTAGCAATTTTGTTTAATTGAATACATTTTTCTACCTCGATGAAGAATTAATAAAATAATTTTAAAAAGTCTTGCTTAAATGAATATTTTGATTGTTAATTGAGTTACTACTCTAGATGAAACCCTAACCTCTTGTGCTTTTTAGTCATTGAAGTCCACCTTGTTAATATTTTAGTTATTTGTTTTACTTTTATTTTACTTTGTTTCAGTTCTTAATTCAAATCAATTATTTGTGACCTTTATTTATAACTAATTAAATAACATTTGGAATCATGTGCTCCCCGTGGATTCGACCTCGGAATACTCCGGATTTTATTACTACGATAGATCATGTGCACTTGCGGGCACAAAGAAAAGAAAACTCTAAGGAAGATAGAGAAAGACAAAATGTTGTTAAAAATTGCATAAAAAGAAGATATTATAAGTGAAGAATAATCAAAAGAACATGATAAAAACAATGAAAGCTCTTAAGATTTTGAAGGTGAAGGAGATGAACTGTCATATTTTTTTTAAATTTAATTTTGCTTTTTATAAATATTGTTTAGTATGATTAACAACAAATATTGGTAAATTTTTCATTTTTATACTTTTTTTTCTCAATTAAGCACCTAAACTATACATTTTGATACTTTTAAATATTCATTATTAACTTGAAAGTGCACATATTAACACATAATTTGTAGTAATGTGAAATAATAAATATTGTTAAAATGTTTAAATCAATAATATGTTTCTTTATATATATATAAGCGACAATAACATTTTAATTTAAGTGTTTTATATGATTAAAATAAATGGTTAAATTATTCGAATGAAAAAAATAAAAGATTAAGTGTCAAAAAGGCATATGTGGTATAGTGTTAGGGAAAATTCTTGTAAGGACTTTGATCCAATGGACCATGTGTTTATGACAAGTAGGACTCACGTGTGGGTCCAACTTGTCATAGACACATGGTCCAATGGACCACGGTCCATGCAAGTGTTTTCCTAGTATTAGGTATGTACTTTTTTAAATCTTGCTTTACATGATTGAAAGATATAATAATTAATAAGTAAAAGTGATTAGATTTTATCAAAATAAGACATACGAAGTCAAAATCTAAGAAAAATATCTAGTTTTCTACACATTGATCATAGTTTTTTTAGGGGATCATAGTTTTCAATAATAAACCTTCTTATTATTGAAAATCTAGCCGCCTCACAGAATAATTGAATAATCATTAAAGTTGTACTTTAAGCAAATGTATATTCTCTTGTTGACGTTTATCGAAATTGAATGATTCAAAAGCCTAAATTCAACAAAAAAATCAATATGTAAAAAGTACAATTTTTCAAAAGGATAAAAAAAATAATATAGAAAAAATTAATAAAAAATTGAACTTTTTGTATATTATTTTTTTTTAGAAAATGATGGGGGATTCAAACCCAACCCTTTAATGGAGACAAAGCATATTTTACCGGTATACTAAATTGTTCTTATTAATATAAATTAACAAATTACATATATGAATGAACCAAACGACTCTATTCGGTTCGACTCGATTTTGATTTGAAAATTTGAAAAACAAATGATTCGATCCTTTTTAAAGAAAAAAAGTAGATGTTATCCTCTAACATGATTTTTTGGCAGGAAATACTCACTTTCTTTGTATGGGGTGCTGATTTTTACACTCCCATGGTTGATTTTCACACTCCAATCCATTGTCAATAGACTGATAGATTGAAATTGTAACTATGCTTCCCTCTCAATTTTTTTATGTGATACTTTTTTTTTGTCTTAGTGGTTAAACTATTTATTTGCATTTGAATTTAATTATTTTTAAGAATGGGTTTCCTTAAAAGTTAAAATTTTCATAGACTAAACTTTTCTTTAAAATTTTAAATATTAATATAATTAAATTATTAATAACAATTTGTCAAAAAAATTATTAATAACCAAATGTTTATTTAAATAAAAGTTCTACATCTAAATCAAACTTAACTATAAATAATTTAAATACATACACATACATATATATTATTTTATATAAACATAGTAATTGAATTTAAAAATTTAAAACAATTTGCTAGCATTAGAATTGAATTTTATCCAAACTAATTTGATAATTATTTAAGAAAAAACTAGATTAGATGGTTCATCTTCAAAATCTACTACAACTGTTATTAAAATAGTTTTTTCTCTTAGATTTATACCTAATAGTTTCAAATAAAATTTAAAAATTGAGTTCTCTACAAACCAAAGCATTCGTAATTTAGGAATGTTGAATGGTATTTTTTTAATTTTAGAGAGTTTTTTTTAAAAACATATCAGGATTAAACTATTGAAATTCAAAAAAATATTGCTTCAAAAGTAAAAGGCCACATCTAAAAAAATATATATTAAAATAAAAGAGATGGTAGTGGATATGTTCCACCTTTCAACACAAGTTTAGTGGAAATTTATTAAAAAAAAGTAAATAATATGAGTGAAAGGTATTTTTGTCCATTCACTTTAAATTGGAGTGCAATTATCAACCTATAGAGTGGGAAAATCGCTGCCCCTTTGTATAGCAGCTAAGAACGAAGCTCACTGAAAATGAACAGATGCAAAGAGAAAAATAGAGAAAGAGGGAGAGGTAGAGGCCTCCCATAAAAGCCTGTGCTTGTGGAAGATAAGGATAAGAGAGTTTTTTTTGGTTGGTGAATTTTATTTTGATGTGGGAAATGATAGTGATCAATACGATCAATTGATTGGCGAGATAATAAATGAAATTTCTATTTCCAAATGTACAGTGTCAAAGATTCTAATTTTACATCAAAGAATCGATTTAAAGTTGGATTTCTACCAAATTAATTTACATTATGGAATGATGGTGTCTTTTAAGTTTAATGGTTATGATTTGTGCTTGTTCACTTTTAAGATTGCTGATTTAATAGAGTTTTTGAATTAGAAACCGGTTGAAGTTGAATATAGATTCAGTAAGTCAACCCAAATAGACATAAAAGGTTCATATCATCATTTGGAAATGGGTAAGGGTAAAAAAAATGTAAAGTCTTAATTTAGCACAACTTAATTTACAAACCATTGTAATGGATTTTTAAAAGCATCAAACAGAGAACATACATTTGCTTAAAGCACCCATTTTAATGGTTATTCAATTATTTTATGAGGTGGCTAGATTTCCAATAATAAAAAGGTTCATTATTGAAAACCATGATCAAGGTGTTGAAAACTAGATATTTTTCCTAAATTTTGACTTAATACAACTAAGTTTGACTTTATATGACCTATTTTGGTAAAATCTAGTCAATTTTACTTATTAACTACTATATCTTTTTATCATGTAAGATAAGATTTAAAAAAGTCTGAACACATTTGTAGATACCTAATACTATACCATATATACCTTTTTGAGACTTCATCTTTTATTTTTGTCATTCAGATAATTTAACTATTCATTTTAAACATGCAAAAATTTAAATCAACATGTTATTGCCATTTAAACACTTTAATAATATTTGTTATTTCACATGACTATAAATTGTGTTAATATATGCACTTTCACGTTAATAATAAATTTTAAAAGTATCATAATGCATAGTTTAGGTGCTTAATTGAAAAAAAAAAGATAAATAGATTTTAAATAATTAGTTGATGGCTATAGAAAATAAACTAATATAATTTAAATAAACTAATTGATCACTAATTCTACTATAGTCATAATCTAAATTGATTACTAAATAGACTTTAATAATTAGTTGATTGCTATAAAAAATAAAACACCCAAACTAATAAAAAAATAAAGAATTCAGCGTAAAAAACAATAATTTTTATATATACCTCTTTAAGTTTAGGTCTTTAATATTCAATCGATACCTTAAAAGCTTGCATGATGGAGAAATTTGTGAAATTGGCCTCAATGTGTTTTTAGATGGAGAAGATATGAAGTTTTATATATAAAAAATTCGCTTTATTCCTTACGCAATTTGAATTATATTAAAATTAATAATTGATATTAATTTTACAACAATGTTATAAAATCCTATTGTTCTAAGGATTATGATAAATGTAAATTTATCTGTACAATAAAATAATAAGGGTATTTTAATCAATTCAAATGTTTCACCCACATCCATGCTTATATATGTACTAGTTTTTCCTTACGTTCGTTGCATGTGGTGCTCATTATTGATATAAGTATGCTATCAAATCATTTTTTTACTTTTTAAGTTAAACAATATTATTTGATTACCAATGAATTTATGGTACAAAAATAAAAATTTATATACCTTTTTAATTTTAAGTCTTCAATCTTCAATTCATGCGTTCTAGTTTTAGGTCTTCAATCTTCAATCTATATTTCAATAGTTTGAATGATGAAAGATTTTGTAAAATTTGCATCAATTGTTTTAGATAGAGAAGAACCACCCTTTTATAGTTTTAATTTTGATATATTTATACATCTTAAGATCTAATTACAGCTGCCCAAAAGCCATAAAAGGATTAGAACTTGTTTCGATTGACCAAGACTGCACACATCACATAACTTTTGATTTGTGGCCCACTTTGCAAGTATTTACGGTCATTAAATGGCCACGACTTTCCATAGAAGTTGTAGATCTCAATTTTCTCTTGAATTTAGGCTTTTGAATCACTCAATTCTGAGTCTTCTAGCTCAAGTTATAGCTCGTCGAATGTAATGCACTTTCGACTTGCAAATTTCACATTAAAACTTAATATAAGTATGAATTTAATTTAAATAAACTAATTAATCATTAATTCTACTCTAAAAAATATAATTAATCTAAATTAATTACTAAATAGAAATAATTAGTTTATGACTATAAGAAATAAAATACTCAACTAAGTAAAAGCATAGAATCCATGGTAGAAAAATAAAATTATTGATTTTTAACTCACTTTTAGGTATTTACTATCTTCAAATAGCCACAACTTCTTCATGAAAATTGCAAAAGTCGATTTTGTCTTAAATTTAGGCTTTTTGAGCATTCAATTTCAAGTCTTCTAGCTCAAGTTATAGCCCGTCGAATATGCTGAACTTTCAAGCTACGAATTTCACATTAAAAATATGAATTTCCTATAAAAATTCAATATAAATACAAATTTAATTTAAATAAACTATAATTAATCACTAATTCTACTCTAATCATAATTTAAATTAATTACTAAATAGACTTTAAATAGTTGATG
>CANYLF012628113.1:0-23179 GCA_948193215.1 Bocquillonia castaneifolia
TTAGAGTAAATAATAATTAAAATAAAAAATTAAACAAAAATAGTTTATTCATGATATTTTTACATGCACATATATACAATTAATATTTCGGTTTTTTTGAAGTTCAGTTAATCTTCGATTTTCTAAAATTAAAAAACATAAGCTTAGTCTTATAGTTCGATTAACCATATTTTTTTAGTTCAAATTAATAAGTTTTATCTCATTTTGAACTTAAAACAGTTTGTTCTTAGGTACCTAAACTTTTATTTTAAATATAACATTTTTTTTCCATTGTGGATGAGCGGGTTTTGGCCCAAAAGCCTAAGGCTCTAGTGACCACGTCATTGATACCATTTAAGGTTAGGTAACAAGTATTAACCTTGTTAGGCGTAGCGGAGAATGAGGAATCGCCACCCTAGTTGGTTCGGGATTGCCTTTTCTAATGTGATGATCAACTCGATTCCCTCTATGAGATACCTTTCATCATCATCCAAACGATTCTAAGTTCGGAATAAGCATTCCATAAAGTGCATTTTACTATTTAATTACCGAATGAAATTATTAATCCCTTATTTTAACTGGCAACATGTTGAGAAAAGCATATAACATTCAATTGCAATAAATTTCACACGAAATAATACGATTTGGATATTCACACACGAAATCCCTAATGGTTTTTAGCCCAAATTTATTATTAGTCCAGCTTGTTAGTCCTAATAAAATTACATGAAAAATGTGGCAATGTTGATTTCTATTTATTTTATTTATAAATAATTGTCAAATATTTATTACTAATTTATTTACATGCAAAATACATTACAAGTTAATTTCTACACATTTTATATCCTAATTATTTAGTTAAAATTTGGAAATTAATTAATTAAAATCTAATAAAATAGATATTGGCTGGATTATATATAAAATATTACAAAATATTTAATAAAACATAATTAATAAAATACATTCAACATTAAAGAAATAGAAGCGTAAATGATTTTCTACCATTTTTATCTAAAATTACCAACTTTAATAATTAATTTTAATTAATCCTAAATCATGCAAATAGGTAATAAAATAATAAAAATACAAAATAAGGGTGCAAAAATAATTATTACAAATTACAAAATAAATATAATAAATGTTACAAAATAAATCTTAGAAAAAGGAAAGGGAAAATGAGTTTCTAAATTAATTTTAATAATTACCGAATATTATTAATTAGTCCAATTGAAGTCTAATTAGCTAAAAAATAAAATAAAAAAATCTGGAATTCTGCAGAGATGAGCCGATCGGTTCTCCTTATGAACCGATCGGTTCTGTGGTCCGAACCTGCAAAAAATATATCAGTTGTTGGAAATGCAGGAAATAAATTTAACAAATTATAAGAGCAGTATTAGACATTATAAAGAATTTACTAACTGAAATCCCTTTGACAACTAAGATGGGGGTAAATTGGTTGATAATTAAAAAATTAAAAAATCTAGAGAAAATAAAAATTAATCACAACACAGGAATTTATAATGGTTCGAGATACAATTCAATCCCTACATCCACTCCCCAATATTCAATTGGGATTTTCATAATATCAAATCAACCAAATACAAGTGTTTAGGCTCACACTAAACCTTATACAATGAGTTTTTGTTAAGGCTAACCCAAAAACCTACGCAAGTGTTTCTCTCACTAGAAACCCTTGAACCCAAGTGTTTTAATCAAGGCAAACACTTAAACCTTTCACAATTAATTCCTAAACCTCACTCCCCAAGAGCTAGCTTTACAAGGAATTCAAAATCAAGCTCATAAGGCTCAACCATTAACAACAACAATAATTAAATGAAAATTTAGGGTTTTTAATCAACAGAGGTAATTGTAAGTAATTTGATGCTTAAGAGTTATTAATTACCTTTTAATTGATTTATAGAAGGTCTTTTATAACCTCTCTTGTTCTTCAGACCGTTGCAGCTTCACTCATTATGTTTTTGCCCGTTTTCTATGTTTTTCAGCTTTTAAAATCGTGCAATAAATGCTGTTGATTCAATCAAGTTTATTTCTAAACATCCACTTGGTACCAATAATTGGATGATGCTCAGGTTTATTAACTAAAGTCCATATCTTGTTCCTCTCAAATTGATTAACACTACAAGAAAATAGTGAATCTGCAATGAATTTTTGCAACGGACGCAAATTCATCGCAAATTTACGACGGCCTAATTCTGCTGTGAATTTCATTGCAAATTTTTGGTGCCAACTTGGCGGTAAAATTTACAACGGCCATAGAGAAAATTTGTGTCGGCCTGGGGGCCTAGAGTTATGTCGGCTATCTTGAGGTAATCCTGCACAAGTAGAAATGGTCGGATGGGACAAGTGTCCCAGGTCTGATTCCGAAGCTTAAGTTAGTTTATGGTACTTAATGTGGTAATTAATGAGCTGAAAGTTGGAATCCTTTACCTGTAGAATCTTTGGGTATTTATAAAGTTCTTATATGTGACGTGTCGCCTTGGGGACTTGCCAGGTGTTACAGCAAAGCTGTATGAGTGTTTAGTATGGCTTGCTTGGGCTTTTGTTGGACTATTGAGCCTACTCTATCACTAGTCCCCTCCACGAAAAAATGGTACATGTAGACATTTATGTCTTTAGGTGTGGTGATAAATGTAGGTGGGAGTGAACAAGTGTTCAAAATTGGAATGAAAAGACTAGAATGATGTTGATGTCAAGGTGCTGGGTGGGGTTGGGTGGACCTGTTTTGGTCCTATCGATATGCTTAAATACTTGAGAGGAGGTTTGTGTTTTTTTCACTTTGGCATTTGCTCCTAGATTTGGTTTTTCTTTGTAGTAGAAAAAAATTGTTTGACTGCTTCATGCATTATTTTATGGCCTGTATTAAACGTACAGTAAAACCTGTGCGTCCTGCTCATATCGATCCGCCTAATTAGAATACTCTCCGTCTCAAAATGAACACTTGGGAATGCCTCACTACTCCTGACGACTTGGAAAGTTGGCGTCGTGTTTATCATATTCCTGATAGCTTCGTCTGGTCTTATCCCAGGCGTGATGTTTCCGCTCTGCTGAGTTCTTGGCCGACAAAGATAGTTTTTTTATTATGAGCAGCTTTAGTCTGGTTTGCGACTTCTGCTTCCTTACATTGTCTCATCTTTTTACCAAGATTTCTTAGTCCCTTTGTCCCAATTGCATCCAAATACGATATGTCTGTTGTTAGCGCTTCAAGAACTTTTTTCTGAGCAGAAAGAGTTTTTGAATACTGACCGTCTTCTTCACCATTACTACCCTACCCATTGTGGCTCCAGTGCTTTCATTCTGCTAAAGCCTAGGCACTTCTTTTTTGCCAGCTTAGAGTCTGATATTAGAACTTCTTAGAGGGGGAGGTATGCCTATGTTGAGCATGAGGATTTCAATGATTTACCTAAGCAATGGAAAGCGATGCTTACTGACCATCATGTTGACAGTCCTACACTTCATGAGCTTGTATTGTACGACAAGATTAAAAAGACTGTCCGGCAGAGGAAGCGTTCTTCCAAAGAGTTAATGCGAGCACTTATCTATCGGGAGGAGAGTGCATCAGGGATTTCTAGAAAGCCCAGGTTGGCTTTAAGCCAGGAAAAAGTTTGGGTCGCCCACCTCCTTTCGTAATGGTAATAAGATATATGATCCTTTTGATCTGGGTGTAACGAAGGGTTTAATGAAGTATCCTCAATTTCAATCCTTTCAAGGATCCTTAGCTCCAACCGGTGGTTCTTCATAGAGCGATGTTCATCGTGTTGATAGCTCCTTGGATTGGCTTGATGGGTGGTTGTCTGCTTCTACCCGGAAAGACTTACCTCGGCCTTCTCTGTTGGTAAAAAACAAGCCTTCGTCCGACACACCGAAAAAAAAGTGGAGGTTATAGGTGTTTCTGGTTCTAGCGGTTCTAAGAGGATGGATCCGCCTCCTACTATTTCTATTAACCTATCTACGAAGATGGGTTCGCCTCCTACCAGTACTCCTGGGCCTGCTGCTGGAAGAGTTGCTGAAGTTAGCTCCCTTGGTCCTCCTGTCGTTTCGACTACGATAACTACTGCTAGAATGACCCCTACTAGACGCTTGCCATCTGCCCAAATAGATCTCAAAAGGAAATGAACAGTAGTGGCTGGCAGTTTTGGGAAGAGGTTGCCGCCTGAAGTGACAGGGGAGGATGAAGATGACTTTACTCGGCTTCCTCTAGGCAGTAATTATTGGGACCTTCATGTTGGTGATGAAATGATGCATTTTATATCACAGTGTCACGGTCCCAACCGTTGGTAGGAAGATTATACGCCAGACACTTTTGTCGTGGCATTATCAATCACAAGCTGGAGAAGATGGAGGGTGTTCTGATACTAGATAGTTATCATCGCCGGACCTATCATAAATCCCTCATTTTAGATGGAGAGAAAATTGAGCTGGGGAGGCAGCTCTTGGAACTTCAAGCCCAGCTCCAGGCAGCTAATGCCAGTTTGCCCAGCTTTGAGAAGATACAGGCTGAGAGTGAGGAGCTGAAGAAATAGTTAGCTGCTTCCCAGAAAGAAGTGGAGGCATCAAATTACTGGCTTGTCCTTATTGTTGGCGGTTTGAAGGTGGCAGTGACATCTTATGTGGGTGTTTGTCCACCTCAACCTGCCATTGAGGGGCCCCAGGCATCGCCGCTTCAAATTAAGCTTGCACGTGTCCGTCAGGAGATTGAGGATTGCAAGGATAAACTTTCTCATGATAACGGACAGCTGATAATTGAAAGCTTGTCCGTGTACGACAAGCGCCTAGAGGATCTATGCCGGGCTGAGTTTCCAGACGGCGATTTGTCTTTTTTCTCAGAGGTAGATAATTTAGCTGTAAATCAGGAGTGCCACAAGAGGATTGTGAGGCGGAATCAAGGGAAATAATTTTCATGAAATTATGTATGTCTTCAATGTATTCATTAATAAAACTCATTAATTTTTGTGCCTTTGAGTGCTCTAGTTTTTCCCTCCTTTTTGCATTCCTGACCCTTAGGCTGTTCACGCCCTTGCACTTGCTTCCTTGACGTGGTACAATTCTAGCTTGAGGGTAGTTGTACAGTTTTTCCTTTCAGTACGTTCTCCTATTATAGCATTAAATGCAGTGGGCAATTTTACTATAATACCCTCTCCCCCCTTCAGAAGCTGAAGCGTTAGTGTGGGTTTTTTGGGGCAAGGGAGTAGTATATATAGTGGCATTATGTTGGTAATTTTTCTTCACCTTTGTGATTTTTTGCTTTTGAAGTGGTTTCTTCCGCCTCAATTAAAGATCATTACTTCCTCCTTCATTTCTCTTATTTGGTAAGTCTTCATAGCTGAGAGTGAGTCTAGGGGTTATTCTAGGTCTTCAGGTATTGATGGTCATGGTGGTGGTCTCTTTGAGTCTTAACCGGTTGAGAGAGCCGGTAACCTTCAGTATTTAACTCTTATTAGATCTGTTGCTTCTGCTGTAAATGTCACGGCCATGAAAAGAGTTGGTCTGGCTGCCAGGACGGGTGAAACGGGTGAAGTTGTGCCATTACAAGATACTAGGGATACGTCTATGGCGTCTTAAGAGCCTGACGCTGACTTTGGGGTAGTTTCTCTTGTGGATGAGGGTCTGGTTGCCAAAGCTGGTCCTCCGAAAGAATCTTTCACCTAGTATAGGAGTTGTATCGACGGAGTTGAGCTAAAAACCCTGGGATGCTGCTTTTCTACTGGCTTTGAATTACTCACCTAAGTGACCGTTGTTCATATTTGGATACTTATGAGCCTGGGTCAGCAGTTGTGGCTATGGAAAAATTAGAAGGTGGTCTTCATTTTCCTTTGGACTAGATTTTTGTCGATCTATGCACTATGTACAAATTTCCTTTTGTCGATCTATGCACTATGTACAAATTTCCTATTGGTTAGTTGCACCCCAATTATATTCATCAGATATGTGTCCTCTCTGAAGTTCTTCGTAGAGTCAGTTTCACGCTGGCTCTTGGTCGTCTCCAGTCATTTTTTGTCATGAATAAAAGGTTGGTGATCTCTCCGTTTGTGCTCTTAATGGCCAGAACTCACCGAGCCTTAATTGGGAAACTTTTGGAATCCATAAAAACTCTGGGTCTGAATTTTTTTCGAGTAAAACATTCATCTCTGGGGAGTTTACCTTCAAGTTGGAACTTTATGGATTCATCATCTTTTGCTAAGCTTTCACCCATGCCTGACAAATCGTCTCCTAACGGCTGACAATTATGATCATCGACATGATGATGCCGTGACCTCACGAGCCCCTGTGGATACCGACAAAAAAAAGGGAGGAGACTAGGCAGGAGAGCAACTTGTGAGGAAAAGGAAAAAGGGAGGAAAAGACTGGGAGAAAAGCGTGCAATCTCCCAGTAAGGAGGATCAGCAGCCATCTGGAGCTATCGAGCTTTCAGACAGTGGGTTTGATCTTTTTGTTGCTAAGCGGGTGAGTCTCCCCGTGGGTCCATTAAAGTCTGTCGGACTTCACATTCATGACTATTTCAGGAAACTTCTTGGTGAGTATTTGCTTTCAATTGATTTTTATCATTCATTTCTATGTTTTATTTAATTGTCATATGCTTTTCAGATAACGGGCTTTTGGATTCAATGAAAGGGCCTCAAGACTATGCTAAAACAATGGGTGCTCTTTATAATCAGATGAACGTATCTCATATCCGCTACTAGAGGGCATATGATGACCTATTGTTACGGGAGGAAGAGGCTGAACGGTCTTTAAGAAGCCTTGATGATCAAATAAAGTGCCTGAAAAAGGATCTGCAAGAAGCCCGAGATAAGTTGGAATCTCTAGAGGCTGAGAAAAAGGGCTTGGTCATTCAAGTGCGGGATCTTGGGGAGAAGCTGGATCATTCTGAGAGTTCCCTTACTGCCGAGAGGAAGTACTGTTTAGAGACTACTCAGGATGCCATATCTTGTATCCAGGTGCAAGGAAATAAGATCTGGGAGCTTTGAAAAACTATGGTTCTGAGTTTGACTCAAGCTCTGATGGAGGTAAAAAGCCGTTATTTGCAAAGGCATCCAGGCCAACCTGACAACGCTACCGACTTCTTGGACGTGCAATTTGATCAACTCGTAGATCGGATAACTATTGATCTTAAAGCTACCAAGAAAAAGGCTTTGGCGTTTGGTGAACTTCCTGCTCAGCTTCCTTCTTGGCGTAAGCATTCCCTTCCGTCCACTCCCTCTGCTCATACAAAGGAAGCTCCTCAATCTTGACGCTTTGGCTACAATATTTGTGATCAATTGTCATGTCAATAGCGCCATCTCGAATAGCCTTAGCTTCAATAATCTTGGTGTGATTAATTGTTGCGTCAATAGCACCATCTCGAATAGCCTTGGCTACAATACTCTTGGCGTGATTAATTATCGCGTCAATAGCATCATCTTGAATTGCCTTTGCTACAGTACTCTCCACATCTGTGGCATTTTGGGTGCATTAGCATGATCAAATTGTTGCATCAACCTATTTTGTCTTGACATTGTCAATGGTGTTCTCTTTTTTGGGTAAGGCGACTTCCTTGTTTTGGATCTTAACTACTTTGTCTTGGATTTTAGCGACTTTATCTTTTTGTAATTGGTTGTAGGGATCTTCCTTTACCTGTTCTCTAGTTAGCTATTTATTTTTTGGATAACTCATCTTGTAATTTTAATATAGAAATACTATTTACACATTGCAATTTCTTCAATATTTCTTTAATATTATCGAGAATGACCATTTGATTTCACCTTTCTATTTTTATGACTCGTGCCATGACTATGTTTCGACTGATATGCATTATCGCGCTTCTGTTTTATGTTGACTAATTAAGTACAGCACAAATCTTAGGCGTTATTGGTCCATTTTCAAGCTTGTTTGCTTTGAGACGAGTAAAGTTTTCGTTAAGAGAGGTTTTGGGCCTCTTAGGGGTTTAGTCTATTTCAGACTCGCTCACCTTGAGATGGGTAAGGTTCCCATTAGAGAGGTTTTGGGCCTCTGAGGGGCTAAGTTATTGTCTATTTCAGACTCACTTGTAATGAGACGGGTAAGGTTCCCGTTAGAGAGGTTTTGGGCCTCTGAGTGGCTAAGTTATTGTCCGTTTCAGGCTCACTTGCCTTAAGACGGGTAAGGTTCCCGTTCTGAGGGACTAAGTTATTGTCTATTTCAGTCTCACTTACCTTAAGACGGGTAAGGCTCTCGTTAAAGAGGTTTTGGGCCTCTGAGGGGCTAAGTTATTGTCCATTTCAGACTCACTTGCCTTAAGACGGGCAAGGTTCCCGTTAGAGAGGTTTAAGCAGTGAAGAGACATTTGCTGGAGAGTGCAATTTTATTGATTTAGTGCTTTGGAGAGAGATGCATTCTATTGGTAATATTTTTTAAGATGCTGAACATTCCAAGCCCTTGGTAGTGGGGTGCCGTCCATGTCTACCAGCTAGTAAGCACTATTTCCCATTGCTTTTGAAATCTGATAGGGTCCCTCCCAATTACTTTGAAGTTTCCTGAAACCAGCGTTACCTCTGCCAATTTCAGCATTTTTCAGTACTAGCTCTCCTTCTTTGAATTCTTTTGGCCTAACTTTTCTGTCATGATATGTGGCAGCCTGTCTTCTATATGCCTTAACTCTTGCAGCAGCTTGTTATCTCCTTTCTACTAACATCTCTTTACAAATCATGATTTGCTCATTATTGGAGTTGGGGTCACAGTTGGCTACTTTGTAAGATGGGACTCCCAACTCGACCGGCACTACTGCTTCCATTTCGTAAGCCAGGCTAAATGGTGTTTCTCCTGTGGCCTTTTTTGGAGTGGTCCTCTAGGCCCAAAGTACCGGATAAAGCTCTACTGTCCAGTTTCCTTTTGCTTCATCTAGCCTTTTCTTCAAACCACTGAGGAGGTTGCGGTTTATGACTTCGTCATGCCATTAGTCTGGGGGTACGACACAAATCCAAACTTGTGCTTTCTCTCCATTCTCTTGTAGAAATCATGGAATCTCTAGCAGTCAAACTATTTTTTGTTGTCTTAGATGAGTGTATGTGGGAGGCCGAACATTGTTATGACCTCCTTGAAAAAGAAATCCTCTACTTTGGCGGCCGTTATGGTTGCCACTGCTTCTTCTTCAATCCACTTGGTAAAGTGATCCACTACTACTAACAAGAATTTCTTCTGACCTACTGCTTTATGAAAAGGTCCGAGTATGTCCATACCCCAAGTTGAGAATGGCCAAGGACTGTTGATTGATCTCCTCTCAGTTGTCGGTATATGAATCTTGTCAGCATGCTTTTGGCATTTGTCACATCTTTTCATCAATTCTTTCGCGTCTTCTTCCATCGTTGGCCAGAAATAGCCTTGCAATTCTACTTTTCTCTTGATCCTCTTGTATCCTTGATGGGCTCCACATATTCCCTTGTGGATCTTTTCTAAGATCTGCTTTTCTTCGGTCCTGGTTGCACATTGACACCAAGGTTGTGAAACCGACATTCTGTACAACACTCTTTTGTAATAGGAAAAATTGCTCGCCTGTTTGATTAGTTGGCTGGCCTCTTGGGGATCTTCCGGGACCACGTGATGCTCTAGGTAGTTTATATTGGGGCTCATCCAGCCATCTATTCCTTGGATAGAGAAAATGTGGGGGCTATCTATGCTCTTCTGTTGAAGCTCTTCTTTCATCTCCATGCTGTTATATAACAGGCCTCCCATTAAGGCGGATTTGGCAATCAGATCTGCCTCCTTATTCTTGCTTCTGCTAATCTGCTGGATGGTCCATTGCCCCCATTCTTCTCGACCGCTGCTAACAATTTCTTGACTTTGACAAGATACTTGTTTAATATCTCGTCCTTGACTTGGAATTCTTCTGTAATCTGGTTTACCACTAACTGGGAGTCGCTGAATATCTTGAGATCTTTTGCCTTGACTTATACTGCCAAAGCTAGTTCTACTACCAATGCTTCATATTAAGCTACATTGTTTGTGGCTTCGAAGTAGACTCTTGCCCCATATTTGATGATGACCCTATCTAGGCCTCTTAGAATTACACCAACTCATGCGCCGTGCTCATTCTTTGCTCCATCAATAAAAAGTTTCAAGGAATGTGCTTTGTAAGGTGTAACTTCTGTCCCTCCGACACTTTCTACAATGAAATCTACCAACGCTTAAGCTTTCATTACCTTTCTTGTCTTATATCTGATCCCATAGTCACCTAGTTGCATTGACCATCTTACCAGTCTTCCTGACAGCTCTAGTCTTTGCATTGCTTTCCTCAGTGGGAGATCAGTTCTTACTATCATCGGGTAACTTTGAAAATAGCACTTCAATCTCTCAGCCATGGTGACTAGCGCAACTGCCAATTTTTCCACCATTGGGTATCGGAGCTCTGAATCTCTTAACGCCCTACTGACATAGTAAATTGGCATCTACTCTGATCCTTCCTCTGTGATAAGTACCGATACCACTGCTTCTTTGCATGCCGCCAGGTATAAAAATAAGGTATCGCCTGGGATGGGCCGGCTGATCAATGGTGGTGAGGTTAGGAATCTTTTGAGGTCTTCAAGTGCTTGCTGATAGTCATCTCCCCACTTGAATTGTTTAATGTTCTTGAGGCTCCGATAAAAGGGTAAGCACTTTTTGGCTGAGCTTGAAATGAATCTTCCCAGTGCCGTGATTCTTCCGTTAAGGATCTAGACTTCTCTGATTGTTTTCGGGGGTTGTATGTTGATAATTGCCTGAACCTTTTCGGTGTTTGCTTCAATTCCCTTACACGACACCATGCAGCCCAAGAATTTTCCTGCCGTGACTCCGAAGGTGCACTTTTCTGAGTTCATCTTCATATGAAAGCTTTCAAGGATTTGAAACACCTTTCCTAGGTCTGATGGGTGGTCTTCTCTCTTCTTACTTTTCATAATAACATCATCCACATACACTTCCACTATCTTCCTAATGAGGTCTTGGAACATAAGGTTCATAAGTCTTTAGTATGTCACTCCTGCATTCTTCAGGTTAAAAGGCATCATTCTGTAGCAGTAGGTGCCCTTATGAGTGATAAAGCTCGTCTTTTCCTCATCTTCTTTCTTCATGGGAATGTGATGACACCCTGAGGCCATGTATATGAGGCTAATGAGCTCGTGGCAGGTGGTAGAATCAACAAGTCTATCAATATTGGGCAACGGATAGTTGTCCTTTAGGCATGCTTTATCGAGGTAAGTGAAGTTGACACACATTCTATATTTCCTACTTGACTTCTTTACCATAACAACATTAGACAATCATTTAGTGTATCTTACCTCTCTGATAAAATCTGCTTTTTTCAGCTTGTCTACCTCTTCCGCGGTCGCTTTCTCTTCCTCGGTTGACATTTGTCTTTTCTTTTGTGCTACCGGCTTGACATTAGGATCTAAATTTAAGGCATGAAAGGCTATTGCCGGGTCAACTCCCGTGATTTTTGAGGCTTTACTTGCAAAGAGTTCTATGTACCCTTTCAACTTGTCGACGATGAGTGCTTTTAAATTGTCCAACTTCGCTAAGACTTTGACTTCTTTCCCTTCTACTGGTCTTGCTGTTTTTATTTCCCCTACAGGTTCATTATTTTCTTCCGACTTGATCTCTAGTATTTCTTCAATGGGTAGTGCCTCTGTTGTGGCCGTTAAGTAGCATGCCTTAGCTGCTTCTTGATCTCCTTTCACAACTACCACCCCTGCATTTGTTGGGATTTTCATTGTCAAGTATCGGATTGATGTTACTGCCCCTGAGTCATATAGATATGGCCACCCTAAAATCACATTGTAAGTAGAGGCATATCCATCACATGGAAGAGAGCTTTAATCTCCTTGTTATGTGGCTGGTCTCTTCTAAATTTCACCGTAAGTTTGACTAGTCCCATAGGATGGATGGCGGCGCCACTCAGTCCTGAGACTGATGTAGGGCAATGTTTCATGCTTAACTGAGATCCTCCCATCTGCTTGTAAGCTGTCTACGTGATCAAGTTGATGGGGCTTCCTTTGTCTATCAGTATACGCCTGACGGCATAATTATCTATGATGGCCTCCACTACCAGAGCATCAGTATGGGGTGCCTGAACATGTACTCCATCTTCAAGACCAAACGTGATTACCGAGATAGGTTGGTCCGATGTCTTTCTAGCGTGCTTGGTAGCATTTATACTCATAACCTCTGCTCTTGACCTCTTCTTTGTAGCTGCTGAACATGATTCTCCACCTATGATGACATGTACCTTTCCTAATACAGCCTGAGACTCATTTGATGGGTTTAATGGTGGTGCTTCTTTAGCTTGGGTAGTGAACTTCCTTAGAGCTCTCGTTTCTATTAACCTCTCGATTTCCCCTTTTAACTCGAAGCAGTCCTCTATATCGTGCCCATAGTCTTCATGGAACTTGCAAAAGTGACTCATGTTCCTTGACCGCTGGATCATCGATCTGGGATGAGTGTATGGAGTTTGGCTGTCTCTTATCCACATTAGGACATTTGTTCTAGACCGGTTCAGAGGGGTGAAACTCTTTCCTCTTCCTGGTTGTATCGGTGGGGTCTACTGAAGGTATTGTAAGGACGGTAGCTTTGTCTGGCGATATAGGCTTGTTGGATTTGTGTCTTTGGTGGCTTGTCTTCTTTCTTTTCTTTTTTCTTCACATCTATTTTTTCCTTTTCTAACTTCCTGTAACGTCTCCCATCATCAACACTGACACACTTTTAGGCCATTAGCATCAGATCTTGGTACATCTTTGGCGGCTTTGAGTAGATCTTACCTGTCAGTCATCCCATGGTGGTGCCTCTTCTCAGGGCCTTGACCGCCATGTCAATGTTCAGGTCATCTATCTTGGTGACTTCATTATTGAATCTCTCTAAGTAGTTTTTTAGTGACTCATTATCTTTCTGCTTGCATTCGTAAAGTTGTTCAGAGCTTCTCTTTGGTGGTATGTTTGGGAAGAATCTGAGGATGAATTTCATTGACAAGTCCTTCTAGGTGGTGATTGATCTTGGTGGTAATTTGCTGTACCATTTCTGAGCCGTTCTAACCAAGTTAGTAAACCTTGCAGAGGAGTTTGTCAAAAGCATTGTAGAGTTGCATATAGTTCATAAACTTTGTAGTGTGTGTTTTTGGGCATCCTATGTCAGAGAAGGAGTCGAAAGTAGGCACTTTGAAGTTTCTCGGCAAAGGTGTGGCAAGTAGTTCCGGGGTTAATGGTCAATTCTTAGCCTTAAAAGGTTGAGGTGCCTGAGTGGCCTCCATCTTTAGGTCCTTGATCATTTCGGTCATCATGAGTCGGAGCTTGTCCTCCTCTGAGGCAATGTTCCTTTATCTTCGTTTCGTCCTGCCATTTCAAGAGTCTCCTTGTCATACACTTTGGCGAGGAGCCTTGGATGACTCCGCCTCTTCTTTGAAGTCCTTGCTAAGACTTCGTCTCGTTCATTTCTTCTATTTGCCGACGTTCTCTCCTTTTTTGTCGACCTCAGGAGTAATTACCCGAGGTGTTCCTGTTTCGTCAACTTTCTGATTAGTTGGTGTGACGGGAGTTTGTAGCTGTGCCATTGCCTCCCGCATTTGTACTTGCAGATCTGCTATTGCTTTGGCGAGTTTTTGCCATATTGGTGGTGGTGGAGTGGTTTCCAGGCATTGTGTAGCATTCTTTTATTGATCATTTTGGTTAGGATTCCTGGCTGGTGGGTCTTCTTCGATCGAGATTGAGGCACCATCTCTGTGTTCCATCAATAGTACTATTCGTCGTTTCCCGGCAACGGAACCAAATGATGGCGCCGACAGGACGATGTTGGACTTGATCAAGGTTTTGGTCTAGTGATTATAAATATATAATTATTAATTACATATAATTAGCAATTAATAATTATATTTAATTAATAATAATTAACAAATATATTTAATTAGTAATTACATGATAATTAATGAATATATTTTTGTTAATTTTATATAATCAGTGATTAACATAAATATATAATTATTCAGTACATATAATTAGAAATTAATAATTATATTTAATTAGTAATAATTAAAAATATATTTTATTAGTAATTACATAATAATAATAATTAATGAATATATATTTTTTAATTATATATAATTAGTGATTACTATAAATATATAATGGTATCAATAATTACATTTAATTAATAATTACATAAAATTAAAAAAATTGTTTTTATTAGTATTATATAATTATTTGTAATTAATAACTATATGTAATTAGTAATTACATAATAATTAATAAATATATTTTTGTTAATTATATATAATTAGTGAATACAGTAAATATATAATTATTAATTATGTCTAATTAGTAATTAATTAATGAGTATATATAATGATGTAATTACTAATTAAACATATATTCACTATTACTGATGACTTTTTAACTAAATATAATTAGTAATAATTATATGTTTTTTAATTATGTGTATAATTAATAATTACATAATGTTTTTATAAATAAAAGTGGATTGAATATATATACTTAATTGTATTAATAAGTATGAGATTCTTTCTCTTTCTGAGTGCCGGAATTGTAGTCAGTTCTCCTCTTCTATGGTTACTTTTCAGAATTTTCTCAATAATGCTAGTCTAATGGATGTTACTCTATCTGGGAGGCAATTTACTTGGAGGAATGCTAACTCTTGGTCGAGGATAGATATATGCTTAGTTTCGGCTCAAGCTAACACTATTTGGCCAAATCTTTCCCTCACTGCTTTATCAAAGCTCTACTCGGACCATGTTCCCCTTCTCTTCAAAGCGAGAACAGATTTTGATTGGGGACCAAAACCTTTTCAATCCATTAATGCATGGTGGGATGCAAAAAACTTTTTTCAAACGGTCAAAAACTTCTGGGTTGCTTCAAAGTCCGAATGCTCCAATTCCTACCTTTGCCATCTCTTGAGACGTCTTCGACACAACTTAAGAGCTTGGAATAAAAATACCTATGGTGACCTCTCCCCTAAGATTTATGCTCTTCAGACTCGGCTTGATTTTTTTGAAATTACAATGGAGTCTCGGTCTTTATCTGATGATGAATTGCAAGAGCTTGAGGGTTTGCGGCTAGCCATTAAGTCTGTTTCTAAGGCTTTAGAGTCACTCTGGCAACAAAAATCTCGAATGACATGGACCAAATTTGGAGATAAAATAGCAAGTTCTTTCATTCCATGGCCAATATGCATTATCGAAACAACTTAATTCACTCCATTGCTATTGATGACAATGTCTTCACTGATCCAGTAGCAATCCAGAAAGCAGTTTTCTGTTATTTCAAGAATTTATTTGCAGCCAAACCGACTCCAATGTTTAGTTTGGAGAGTGTTCCTTTTAAAAAGATGGATTCTCATGCTGTTGATTCTTTGACAGTTTCTTTTTCTCTGTAGGAAATTCATGCTAGCCTTATGAATTGAAATGACCAGAAAGCCCTCGGGCCAGATGGTTTTAATTTTTATTTTTACAAAAAGGCTTAGGACATTATTAAAGAGGATGTTCTTCATTTGTTCTAGCTTTTTTACTCTTTAGAAAAGCTTCCGTAGGACCTGAATCACTCATTTATGGTCTTGATTCCCAAAGTGAAAGGCGCTCAGCAATTAAAGGACTTTAGACCTATCAGCTTAGTCAATGGTATGTGTAAGTTGATTTCAAAAGTCCTTATCAGAAGGTTGGCACCTGTCTTATTTTGGAGCATCTGCACGCCTTTGTTGGAGGTTGCAATATCCATGATTGCTTATTTATAGCTTTTGAGCTCTGTCATCTTTTAGTCAGGAAAGGTGAGCCATTCCTTGTCCTGAAACTTGACTTCAATAAAGCTTTTGATAGTGTGTCATGGGTCTATTTGGAAAAGGTTATGAATGGTATGGGTTTTCCACCTAAATGGAGTTCGTGGGTTATGAACATGCTGAGCTCTTCTTGCATTTCTCCTTTGATTAATGGGTCACCTACCACCCCTTTTTTCATGAAGAGAGGAGTTAGGCAGGGGACCCCTTATTCCCTTTTTTGTTTGTTCTAGTTGGGAGGGGTTGAAATGTTTATTGGCAAAGGCAGTGAGTTGTAATAAATTGAAGGGCATTCAAGTGCAGGGCTATCAAGAGGATATTTCTCTTCTACAGTTCATCGATGATACTCTTATTTTTCTTCCTTTTGACTTGGAGATGTTAGACCATTTGTTAACTATTTTGAGGTGCTTTGAACTCATCTCAGGGTGGCAAATTAATTATAGTAGGACCTCTCTTGCAGGTGTTCATGTCTCGTAAGCTTCTATGGTGATGGCTTCCAATAAACTTAATTGCAGAATTGAGAATTTGTCAATGAAATATCTCGGCTTGCTCCTCTCTACAAGATCCGCATCTGTGAGTCAATGGGATCCTATTGTCAATAAAATTAGGCAGAAACTTTCTTCATGGAAGGGCTCTCTTCTCTCATCTTCTGGAAGGTTAGTTCTTATAAAATTTATGCTTCTAAGTATGCTAATATACCACATGTCAGTTTTCACTTTGCCTCAATCTACAAAAAATCGGATACAATCCATAATGACTCATTTCCTTTGGAGGGGGAAGGAATCTTTGAGTATTTACAAAGTGGCTTGGTTAAACATATGCAAGGATAAAATACAAGGAGGTCTGGGTATTACCCCAATTGATCTTACTAATCAAAGCCTTCTAATGAAGTGGGTGTGGAAACTTCGTTCAATTAAAACCAATTCCTTTTGGTACACAACTGTGGCAACAGCTTCAGGGATGAATTCTCGGAGAGATGTGGGACTGTTAGACAGCCGTAGAGCATCTCATTTATGGAAAGGGATATTCAAATCCTGTGTGCAAAATGGCAGTTCTTGGGACCTTTTTAATCTGCATTGCTCGATCTCGGTGAGAAGTGGAATGCAAACGCTATTCTGGCATGATCACTGGCTTTCTTGTGGTCTGCTTTGTGACATTTTGCCAGACCTTTATGCATTGTATCTCAGTCCTTTCTGTATCGTTAAAGGAGCTTTTTCTACTGGCTGGGGAACTCAATGGAGAAGATGCCTCAGGATAGGAGAGCTGGACAGATTGCAGCAAATGCAGTCTATGTTTGTTTGGTTATCACTGGTGGAGAATATGATAGACGTGATTTCTTGGAGGCTGAACAATACTGTTTATACAGTAGCTTCTCTTTGCAAGGAAATCATGTCTAGTAACAATGTGAGTACAGCTGCTCCATTCAAAGAGATGTGGCACGATGCAGCCCCACTAAGAATCCAGTTCTTCTCTTAGCTAGTTTTTCATGACGCCATACCTGTCCATGATTTCCTTTCTCGCAGAGATGTGAATTTTACTCTTGGTGCTTCCTGTCTTGCTTGCATGGCTGGTCGTAAACAGCCTCTCATGTGCTTTTGCATTGCCCATTATCATTAGGCATTTGGAATTGGTTTCTAAGGAGAAGGGGCCTATCTTTTGTAATGCTAGGAAACATTTTGGACCATTTCCAGCAATGGAGAGGATTGGTTTATAGACACCAGCATTCTGGTTTATGGGGTATGCTTTGGTATTTCATCATTTGGGCTATCTGGAAAGCTAGAAACATAAGAGTTTTTTCATAGGTCCTTCCTAATGTTGACAGTATTATTAGAAAATGTAATTTTGATGTAGTGTATTGCCACAGGACTAGGAACAGGGACTTCCCTTACTCTAGCAATGCTGTATACCGTTGCTTAGACATTTTATTTGATTGATACTCTTATAATGTCCTAGCTCGTAGCCTTTTGGTGAAAACACTTTGAGCGTTTCTTTTTCCACAGCTTGTAGATTAATAATATCTTCCAATTTAGCAAAAAAAAAATAATCATATATACAATAATTATAATTAAAATTAATTGTAATTGTAATTATAATTATTATTATAATTATTAATTTTTTGGTTAAGTAAAATTTTATGTTTATATAATAAATATATTTTGATATAAGATATAACAGAAATCATCAATAGCATAAATGGAAGGCAGATTGAAGGAACTCTAAAGTTAAACGTGCTCAGCCGAGATCACTCCCAAGATGGGTGACCACCTAGGAAGTGGGTTGATTTAGCAAAATAATGAGGTTTAAAGAGATAATTAATATGGTTTGAGGAGTATTTAAGGTGATTAAATAAATTAATTTATTAAAATTAATTTTTTAATTTTTTAAATAATTTAAATTAATTTTTTTTTAAAATCTGTAAAAAAATTTACAACGGACGCAAATCCATCTCAAATTCTGTTGCAAATTTGTGACAGACTCAAGAAATCCATCGTCAAAATCTGCTTCAAGGTTTTTACAGATAGACAGGTGTCCGTCGTAAAATCCATCGCAAATCATAATTTGAGACGGAAAATGTTAAATTTTCTGTCACAAATCACCGTTTTTCTTGCAGTGTGAGTTTTTCTTGCATAGTAAGAACCCAACTCTCATCATTAATGGCCTCGTTAATAGTCCTTGGCTCAATTTGAAATAGAAATGCTAGATTATTGATGGTTTTGAGTTGGTTTCGAGTACTTACCCCTTTTGAGGTCTCACCAATGATGAGATCTTGTGGATAACTTTTGGTGAAGTGCCAATCTTTTGGAAGGTTGTGGATGTCCCTTTTTGGATCCTGCAAGTGTTGAGGTAATTATTGAGAATTATCATCACTTGGTTGGACTATCTCCCCCCTCAATTTTGGAGCTAGTGGATGGTTCTTTGTTGTCTTTAACTTCTTGATCATCTTCTTTTCCATTTTCTTCATTAATTTGTTCAAGATGGAGATCCTCCAAGATATTTACAAAATCATCAACAACAACTACCTTTATGGGATCAGGAGTACTAGTTTCATCAAAGATAACATGCATAGACTCTTCCACAATTAATGATATTTCGTTAAATACTCTATAAGACTTGCTATTAGTGGCATAACCAAGAAAGATTCCCTCATCAGTCTTGGTATCAAAATTTTCAAGGTTGTCCTTGATATTTAATATAAAGCATTTGCATCCAAATATTCTAAAATATGAAATCTTAGGTTTTCTTCCTTTCCAAAGCTCATAAGGAGTTTTATTAGTTAAAGGTCTTTTAAAAACTCGGTTTGAAATATAACAAGTGGTGTTAACAGCTTCGACCCAAAAGTATGAAGGTAAATCATACTCCTTGAGCATTGTTCGAGCCATCTCAACTAATGTTCAATTTTTTTTTCAACTATCCCATTTTGTTGAGGCGTTTTAGGAGAAGAAAATTGATGTGAAATACCAAGATCATTGCAAAAACCTTTAAAACTTTCATTTTCAAACTCTCTACCATGGTCACTTCTTATGGTAGAAATAGAAACACCTTTATCATTTTGAATTTGTTTTGCAAAATTTTTAAAAGCATAATAGGCATCATCTTTATGAGCTAAGAAACATACCAAAGTGAATCTAGAGTAATCATCAACAATGATAAATACATAAAACATGCCACTTAGACTAGCATTCCTAGTAGGTCTAAACAAATCAAGATGCAATAATTGAAGAGGTCTACTAGTACTAATTGTGTTCTTAAGTGCAAAAGAGGATTTTGTTTGCTTTCCCATTTGACAAGGTCCACAAACTTTATCATTGAAGAATTTGATCTTTGAAAGATCAACAACTAGTTCATTTTTGCATAATTCTCTTAGGAGATCAATGCCAGCGTGTCCTAGTCTCTTATGTCATAACCAAGAGTCATTGCTTATAGAAATAAGACATTTAACATCTTGATTAGCTAGATTCTCCAAATCAATTATATAAACATTGCTAACTCTTTCTCCCTTGAAAATTGTGCTATTATCCATGAGTTGGATACTACATAAGATTTAGAGTCAAAAGGTACTTTGTAGCAAGACATTATGCTTTAAACCACTCACAAGCAAGACATCATCAATACAAGATGAGTTAGGACAACCTACCTTTCCAATACCAATAACTCTTCCTTTTGCATTGCCACCAAAAGTCACATCTCCTCCTTTTTTCTTTTCTAAGCTTAAGAAGACATTTGAATCACCTGTCAAATGTCTCGAACATCCACTATCCATATACCACTTGTTGTTTGGCCAAGTGGACTTCAAGCATACATAAGAACATGTATCAACCAAAGATTTAGGTACCCAAAGATACTTGGGTCCTTAAGGGTTAATTTTTTTTATTGGTCCTTAGGAATAAGTTTCAACTGGACCTTCCTCACATGACAATGTATGTTTATATGGCCACGTTCCATACAATAAAAGCATTGAGCTTTTACAAATTTATTGTTATGGAATTTTTGCTTGCCTTTAAATGAGCCATGAGATTGATCTTTAGGCTTTGATGTAATCTTAGCCTTTGGTTTCTTTGGGTTATTTTTAGACTTAGCACCCTTTGAATTTACTTTAGACTTAGGTATGACCTTAGTCTTTGGTCTATTCATCTTAAGCTTCTTAGGCTAATTTTGACGAATGTGATTAAGCTTTCCATTAGTTAATGTCTTTGAAGCTTTAGACTCAACCTTTGGAGCATCCATGGATGAGGTTTGAATGGTGGAGGATTTCACAAATGCTATGGGTTTGGTTGATGAAGTGGATGCCCCTTCATAACCAAGTCCATATTTTGTTAAAGTGGATCTTTGAGACATTAATAAATTATCTAAATCTCCCGTTCCTTTGTGAAATTTTGAAATGGTTTTATTGACATTCTCCATGTCCTTCTTTAATGATTCATTCTCTTTTTCAAGAGTTCTCATTGAAGAAAGGGCTATAAGATTATCTTGTAATGTTCTCTTGAGATCATTTTTAGATGATTTAAGAGAATTTACTACAATTTTAAGCTCCTCCATTTCTTTATCATGATTAGTGCATTTTTCTTTATAAATCTTCATTTTTGTAAAAAATAGATTGCACTTATCATTTAGAGCCTTAATCACATTAAGCTTATCATGTTCATCATTATCAAAATCACTAAAATAAGAGGATTGATACATTACCTCATATTAAGAGTCCTCGAATGCCATGAGACAAAGATTGGCTTTCTTGCTTTTGTTTGAGTCATATTCAGTATCTACTCCATCCCATTGTGATTTATATCCATGATGCCTTTCTCTTTACTCTTTTTTCTCCTTAGGTTTCTTTGATGAAGAACCTTCCCTCTTGAGCTTATAGCATTCACTATTCACATGTCCACTCTTTCCACATTCATAGCATGTGACCTTACTCTTGTTTTTTTAGGATTTTTTTGAAGTTGGCTCTACCACTTTTCTTTACAATATGGCCAGCCTTCTTCATCAAAAGAGCATATTCTTTAGTCAACTTCTCTACATTACTATCTTCTTGTTGACTTTCACATTCAATTGACTCCTCTTAATGTCGGTGATGATACATTCTTTCCTTTTGATGAGAGGATTTTTCTTCTAATTATGCATTGAAGGCAATTTTTGTCTTCCTTCTCATCTTCATCATTTTCTATTTCATAGGTTTGAAGTTTTCCTTTGAGTTCATTTTGTGCCAATGTTGAGATATCATTGGCTTCCTTGATTGATGTCACTTTTGACTCCAATAGCTTCTTTGGAAAAGCTCTTAGAATTTTATGGTTGATGTCTGTTTTAGAGTAGATTTTACCAAGCTTTTTGAGATTTGTGATGATGTCCATGATTCTATTTGTCATTTCCGTCACTCTTTCATTTGGCTTGCATTTGAATGTCTCATACTCATAGATGAGCATTTGACATTTTTGTTGAAGAACTTGAGAGGTGCCTTCATGGTAGTTTTGTAGAGTTTTCCAGACATCTTTAGCACTATCACATCATTGGATTCTACTATATTCTTCCCTTGAGAGAGTACTGAGAAGAACGATGACAGCTTTTTGATTCTTTGCATTGGCTTCTTTTTGCTCTTTGGTCCAATCCTTTCTTGCTACCAATACTTCTTTCTCTCCTTGCTTTATCATGGGAGATGACCAACCATCAAGAACTACATCCCACAATTTTATGGATTCACTATCAAGATAGAATTCCATTTTGTGCTTCCAAAGAGGGTAGTTGGTACCATCAAAGGTCTAAGGTTGCTTATGCCTGCCTCTTGTGTCATTTAATCTAGCTTGACCACTTTGGCAACCAAGAGGGGGATGAATTGGTTGATAATTAAAAAATTAAAAAATCTAGAAGAAAATAAAAATTAATAACACATAAGAATTTATAGTGGTTCAGGATACGATTCAACCTTATAAAATGAGTTTTTATCAAGGCTAACCTAAAAACCTACCCAAGTGTTTCTCTCACTAAAAACCCTCGAACCCAAGTGTTTTAATCAAGGCAAACACTTAAACATTTCACAATTAATTCTTAAACCTCACTCCCCAAGAGCTAACTTTACAAGAAATTCAAAATCGAGCTCACAAGGCTTAACAATTAACAACAACAATAATTAAATGAAAATTTAGGGTTTTTAATCAACAGAGGTAATTACAAGTAATTTGATGCTTAAGAGTTGTTAATTACCTCTTAATTGATTTAGAGAAGCTCTTTTATAAACTCTCTTATTCTTCAGACTGTTGCAGCTTCACTCATTATGTTTTTGCCCATTTTTTATGCTTTCCAGCCTTTAAATTCATGTAGTAAATGTTGCTAATTCAATCACAACGATTGTTGTGCTTTTAGAAACGAGTTCGTTGTGCTTGAAACGAACTCATTGTGTTTGTACACGAGATTTTTGTTGAATTGAATTTTAAATACACACGAGCTCGTTGTACTTTACAACGATTGTTGTTGTCAGCACAACGAACTCGTTGTTGTACTTGTTGTGCATCCTCTTTATTCATGTGTCTTATTAGAAGCTGTGGAATTTCCTTATTGATTCACAATGATCGTTTCCAAAATCCAAAACGATCATTTTGCTTCACAACGATCATTGTTGGATTAGGAATGATCGTTATGCTTTAAAAATGTATAAAATTGCTGAAAATATACTTAAAACACAAATACTTGTTAGTTGTATTGTCTTAGGTTTATTATCAATATCAAAACAAGATTTAATTGCCCAAAAAGGTCAACACTAATTTACTAAACCATGCAAATACTATATCAAAAACACATAAAACTTATGAAGACCATAATCAAAATGTTAAAACTTACAAACTATGTTATTTAGTAAAATAAAGATATAAACTAAATTAATTCATGCAAATAAATTATTCTAGACTAACCCACATACAAATAACATGCAAAATCAACA
>CANYLF012628698.1:0-12706 GCA_948193215.1 Bocquillonia castaneifolia
TCTTAATATGCAACATGGTGATGATAATATACAAAGGGAAAATATTTTCCATACTAGATGTAAAGTACAAGACGCTGATTGTAGCTTGATTATAGATGGTGGTAGTTGTACTAATGTTGCTAGCACTTATATGGTTGATAAGCTTAATTTGACTACTATTAAGCATCCTACGCCATACACATTGCAATGGCTTAATGATTGTGGTGGACTTCGTGTGACTAGGCAAGTTAAAGTTGCATTTAGTGTGAATAAGCACCATGATGAGGTACTTTATGATGTAGTTCCAATGCATGCATGTCATATGTTGTTGGGTAGACCTTGGTTGTATGATAGGTCTGTGGTGCATTTTGGGCATACTAATTCATATGCAGTTACTTTGAATGGTGTAAAATATACTCTTGCTCCTTTAAGTCCTAAGGAAGTGTATAAGGAAAATAAGTTGTTGAAACAAGGTTAATGACCATGGGAAAGAAAAAAGAGAGTGTGAGAACGCACATGAAAAAGAAAAGGTGCTCAAGTAAAAGGAGAGTTGTGTGAAAACAAATGAGAGATGTGACAAAGAATGGTAAAAGAAGAGGCTAAAGAGGGTTTACGCAAAAATGAGGGTAAAAATGCGCAAGAAAAAGGAGAGATGAGTAGAGAAAAAAAAAAGTGAGTTTCCATATGAGAGATAGAGTTTAAGGAAAGCTTTATATTCTAACAAGCAAGTACTTGCGCTTATGTATAAGGAAGTTTTGTTTAATGCTGACAAACTTGACCCTTCTCTTCTAAGTGTGTTTGTTAGTCTCTTAAAGGAATTTGAGGATATGTTCCTGACAAGTTGTTAAGTGGTTTACCACCACTTAGAGGTATTGAGCATTAAATTAACTTTGTACCTGGTTCTACCATTCCAAATAGACTAGCATATCGAGTCAATCCTGAGGAGACTAAGGAGTTATAATGCCAAGTTGAGGATTTCTTGACTAAAGGTTATGTTAGGGAAAGTTTGAGTCCTTGTGTTGTTCCTGTTTTGTTAGTTCCTAAAAAGGATGGTTCTTGGTGTATGTGTGTTGATTGCCATACTATTAATAAGATAACTGTTAAATATCGTCATCATATTCCTAGGTTAGATGATATGCTTGATGAGTTGCATGATAGTGTAATCTTTACTAAGATTGATTTAAAGAGTGGTTATCATCATATTCGCATGAAAGTTGGTGATGAATGGAGAACCGCATTTAAAACAAAATTTGGATTGTATGAATGGATGGTTATGCCTTTTGTTTAACTAATGCATCTAGCACTTTTATGAGATTAATGAATCATGTTTTGTGTGCTTATATAGGCAAATTTGTTGTGGTTGATTTTGATGATATAGTGATTTTTAGCAAATGTTTGGATGATCATATTGAACATGTGAAATTGGTTCTTATTGCTTTGTGTGAGAATTCATTATTTGCTAACTTAAAAAAGTGTGATTTTTGCACAAACAAGCTTGTGTTTCTTAGTTTTATTGTTAGTACAAAAGGCATTGAAGTTGATGAGGAAAAAGTTAAGGCAATCAAAGATTGGCCTACACCTAAGAATGTGTTCACGCCTTTTTTTGGACTAGTGGATCTAGTACTGGAACAGATCTACTCCAACTGTGTGCTTTGCTTTGGGTGTGCCAGAGAGTGTAGGTCTCCCAACCGATGTACCTGACTTGTCAAACGTTTTGTAGGTGTGGATCCGCTACGAAAGTATCCCACAGATGCCACTAAAAACTCAATGTGAAAATGATGAAGGTGCAGATCTAGTAACGTGAATAACTACTGGTAGAACTGGCTGTTAAACTAAAGGACTAGTATGTATTAATGAATTGACTGAATTGAAAATTTAACTAAGGAAAACTTAACATTAAAGGAAATTGATTTGCTGATAATGGAAGTAAACTTGAACGAAATTGAAAAGGTTTGTAATATTAAAGTTGAACTGAAGACAAAGATATTAAAGTGCAATTGATGACAGAACTATAAAATAAAGCTAAGCTAAGTTGACCTAAATTTGTATTGAATTGTAGTTATTGTAGTTGTTGAAGTTTGATTGTTGAAATATGCTTGTTGTTCTCTAAGTCCCCTTCATTCCTTTTTATGCTTGAGGAGGATTTCTCTCTGTCATGGAGTAGTTCCTTGGTAGAATCGGCTAAAAACATAACCATTACCACCATGTACATGCTACCATGGATCTCGAATGCATTACCAGTCTCACTTGCCCATTCATAGTTACCGTTAATTTTCTTGGCTGATTGTTACTTGTGCTTCCCATATCTTCGGCCTTCTTGTTACTCGTGGATTTTTGTTCATCAACCACTTGAACTCTTCCATCTGCATTATACATGAAAACCTGCCCCTTTCTCGCTACTCGTTGATCATGGAGATCCTTACCAGAATCTTCCCTTATCGTGTTCACTTCTGATGCAACCAAGGATGCCATCAAGCCATGGAGTAAGGATCCCTTAGCATATGATGGACCAATGACTCAATTGAGGACTAAGAAGATCAAGCAAGCTTTGAATTCTTACTTGGAACATCTCATGAAGATGGTCAACAATGGAGCTTTTGAAGACGACAACAATACTTTGAAGATTGTGAGCTTAATTAAAGTCAAATAAGCTTAAAGTCAACAAAGTCAACAAGTCAAAGTCAATGGTCAACAAGTCAAGGTCAAGGTCAAGGGTCAATAAAGTCAATATTAGGGCATCAAGGAGTGCTTGGACGAAACCTTAAACCTCTACGGTGGCAGCCGCACATGTGGAGTCTAAATTCAATTAGGAAGTTAATTTTCAGATTTCTAAACACAACAGATTGTTTTGGCCATAAATTTTGATACACAACTCGACTTGATACGATTCAAAATGAGATGGAAAGAAGACTTAAAACTCTACAATTCATATGCTTTACACTTTTTCATTGGAGGTCTCTAAAGGGGTCGAAATTGGGTCACAAAGTCAAGGTTGTAATCTGCCAACTTTCAGTTTCCAATTAGGTTTAGGATTTCTAATTTTTGTTTGTTTCCTTTGTTGTTTAGGAGACTTGGCTGACCTCCTCAGTCTTTTAGGGTTGGGATTTTGTTTGAAGCACTATAAATAAATTGCATATATGTTTCGGCTAGCCATAGTGTTATTTTGAATAAATTTTCTTTGAGTGTTACTCTTGTTCATTAAGGTGTTCCTTATTGAATTTCTTGGAATTAAATTAATTTGATTAGTTTAGTTCACATCTACCTTGTTTAATCAACTTATTAAAACTTCTTAGTTTGATTAGGTTGTTTAAACATTCATCTTTTTATAGTTATTGATCTTAGTTCATCTATAACTAAGGGTGATAGTTCCGTAATCAATTGCAAACATTCAAGTTAGATTCTTGGGCGACGAATTTGAACTTATTAGTTTGGGTGATTCCTTTGTGTTGGGAGTTGATCAAATCAGTTTGCTTTCTAGCTTCGATTCTGATTTGTGTTTGAACGTATCCATTGAAGTTCGAGTTTGTATCAACTTCCCTCACAAATAGAGCCTATTCTTGCTCAAACACGATCTCCTATTTCCACGCCAGATCACAAGGATGTAGCTATTTGATCTATCCTTTACAATTTTGATGTCTCTATACCTTTTGTTGACGTGTCAAGGCTTCAGACAACATCCACTACTGCCTCTTGTTTTGTAACCAAATCTTCTCTTTTCCTTTCCCTTTGTTCATCACAATATGATGCTCTTTCACACTAGTTCATGCCAAGATCTAGATCGTCCTTTTATCTAATACTTAAAAATTCACGGCCTTTCCCTATATCAATCTCCACGTCAGATCTAGCCTACTATAACAAATATTTTTGTCAACTTAATATCAATAGACCTAATCTCTCCATTGTCGTTTTTCACCTTCTATCAGGCCCAACTAAGTTTTTCTCTCTTAGACCTTACGTACCGGGTTTGTTCATACAGTCTCCCTTGGTATTTTCCTTTATTCTATCAAGCCCGCCAATCCTTATACCTTCCTTTCATTACCAGATTAGCTCTCATCTGACCAAAATCTTCAGTCACAAAGATTTATTAGAGTAACCTCCACTCAACTAAGTATCTTTAGGACTAGATCTATCTACCTTGGAATGTCAATCCAACAGGACCTAGCCTTATAACGGGCCAAATTATTTTGGGTACAAACAGAATGTTAGTGAGGTAAGGAGCTTTCATGGGTTAGCAAGCTTCTATAGGAGGTTTGTCAAGGATTTTAGCACTTTGACCGCACCACTTAATGAGCTTGTCTAGAAGGATGTGAAGTTCAATTGGAGAGAATATCAAGAAAGAGCATTTAATATGCTTAAGGATAAGCTTACTTCATCTCCAATTCTTTCTTTACCTGATTTCTCTAAAACTTTTAAAATTGATTGTGATGCTTCTAGTATAGGTATTGGAGCTGTTCTTATGCAAGATAGAAAGCCAATTGCCTATTTTAGTGAGAAACTAATACAAACCTTGACTTAATGGATACATTCAAACAATAAGAAAACCAAAGCTTGGAACACAAACTGATGTGATCAAGCCCTATAGAGAGGAATCACCCATATCAATAAGTTCGAATTCGTTAGCCCAAAGATCAACTTGAATGTTTGCAATTGATTATGGAACTATCACCCTTAGTTATAGATGAACTAAGTTTAATAGTTATAAATTGATGAATGTTCAAACAAACTAACAAACTAACTATTTTTAATAAGTTGATTAAACAAGGTAGATGTGAACTAAACTAATCAAATTAATTTAATTCCAAGAAATTCAATAAGGAACACCTTAGAGAATGAAAGAGTAAAAACTCAAAGAAAATTCAATAATGCATTAGTCATAATAGCTTCGGCCGCTGCCCACACATATGCTCTTTATATAGAGCTCAAAAACAACTAATTCTAACCCTAAACTACTTAAGAAATTTGGCCAATATGCCTATGAAACAAAGAAAACTAATTAAAACTAAGTAATAATAGAAATCCTTAACCAATTTGGAAACTAAAAACTAGCAGATTTCAACCCTGACTTTGCGACCCAATTTCAACCCTCTTAGAGACCTTAAATTAAAATTCTTAAACAGATGAATTGTATCTTGAAGTCCTCTTTCCATGGCATTTTGAATCGCATCAATCCGAGTTATGTAGTAAGCGTTATGGCCCGAACAACATGTTATGCTCAGGAGATCCAAATTTTAACTTCCTAATTGGATTTGGAATTGTTTTTTACAGCTTGCCCATCATTCAATTAGGGTTGCTACCTTGACTTAATCTCCTAAGGTTGTTGACTTGTTGACCCTCTTGACTTGTTGACCTTTGACCAAGTTGATTTTGACTTGTTGAGTTGACCTTGATTTGCAGCTTGTTTGAATACAATTAAACTCGCAATTCTCACAATCTTCAAACTCAATGTCATCAACAAATACTTCATATTTGAATTCAATCTTCATGAATTTGAATTGCAAGACACCATGTATGAATTCAAAGCTTGCTACCATTGGTCGATAGCTTGATACCTTAAGAAGCTCGCAGATTGTAAGTCGATAGCTTGATACCTTAAGAAGCTCGTAGATTGTAAGGCGTGGTCATGTCTTACTGAAAATGATCTTTGGCCACGTTTTTCATGCTTCTTGATACCTTGGATCACATCATTCCCCTACTCTTAAAAAATGATTCGTCCTCGAATCATCGCCTGCATATTCGTTATAAAGGAACAATATACACATAGAACAAAGATACCCCTTTGTTCATAATTACACGACCTCTAACTTTGTAGAATTTGAGTAACAAAAACAAAACTAAATTTACTCTCATCTACTTGTATGAATTTCAACACAAAGAAATAATGAAAATCAAGTAAATCAGATTGAAATTCATGTGGAATGACAAACTCAATGTCTAAATTGCAACCTCATGGTTTGTATATGCCTTTACCCGTGCCTAGTTCTCCTTGGATTGACATATCTATGGATTTTGTGCTTGGTTTACCTAGGTCTAGGCATGGGCATGGTAGTGTTTTTGTTGTTGTTGATAGGTTTTCAAAAATGGCACATTTTATTGCATGTAGGAGAACTGATGATGCACAACACATTGTTGATTTGTTCTTTAGGGAGATAGCACGTTTACATGGTATGCCTAGAACTATTGCTAGTGATATGGACACTAAGTTCTTGAGTTATTTTTGGAAAACTTTGTGGAGTAAGTTAGGAACTATGTTGTTGTTTTCTACTACATGTCATCCACAAACCGATGGTCAAACTAAAGTTGTTAATAGAACTTTGGGTTAATTATTGTGTACTATGGTTAGAAGGAATTTGAAAACTTGGGAAGATTGCTTGCCTCATGTTGAGTTTGCATATAATTGAAGTGTGCATTCATCTACACATTTTTGTCCATTTGAGATTGTTTATGGTTTTATTCCATTGAGCCCTCTAGATTTTGGTTGCTTTGCCTTTAAGTGAATAAACTAATCTTGATGGAGCTAAGAAGGATGAATATGTGTTAAAGTTGCATGAACAGGTTAGAGCTAATTTGGAGAGGCGCAATGAGCAAGTCACTAAACAACATAACAAAGGGCATATGAAGGTTGTGTTTGAGGTTGGTGATTGGGTTTGGGTGCACTTGAGGAAGGAAAGGTTTCCTAATCAAAAGAAATCCAAGTTGATTCCGCATGCTGATGGACCGTTTCAAGTTTCGGAGTGCATCAATGATAATGCTTATAGGATTGATTTGCTTGGTGAGTATGGAGTTAGTGCTATTTTGATGAAGGTATTGATTCAAGGTTGAATCATTTCGAAGTGGGGGGGAATGATGCAACCAAGGATGCAATCAAGCCATAGACCAAAGATCATTTAGCATATAATGGACCTATGACTCATTCGAGGACAAAGAAGTTCAAACAAGCCTTGAATTCAATCTTGAAGCATGTTTTGAAGATGACTAATAATGGAATATTTGAAGACGACATCGATTTGAAGTTGGTGAATTTAATTGCATTCCAAGAAGCAAGAAAAATGCTTAAAGTCAACAAAGTCAACAAGTTAAGGTCAAAGGTCAACAAGTCAAAGAGTCAAAAGGGTCAACAAGCCAACCTTTGGAGTCAACCAAGAGTGCTTTGCCGAAACCCTAAGGCTTCTAAGGGTGGCAGCCGCTTATATCAAGTCTAATTCCAATTAGAAAGTTAAAATCGGATTTCTTGAGCACAGCAGCTTGTTCGGGTCATAACTTTTGCTACATAACTCTGATTGAGGAGCTTCAAAATTCCCTGGAAAGATGAGATTTTGATCTACAATTCATTTGTTTTAAGAATTTTAATTTGAGGTCTCTAAGAGGGTCGAAACTTGGTCGCAAAGTCAGGATTGAAATCTGCCAGTTTTTTAGTTTCCAAATAAGTGTAGGATTTTCATTATTACTTAGTTTTAATTTGATTCCTTTAAAAGAAACCCTAGTTGGTCAAATTACATTGTGCCTTTAGAGTTAGAATTAGTTGTTTTTGAGCTCTATATAAAGAGCATATGTGTGGGCAGCAGCCAAACCTATTATGTTGAATGCATTATTGAATTTTCTTTGAGTTTTTACTCATTTGTTCTTTAAGGTGTTCCTTATTGAATTTCTTGAAATTAAATTAATTTGATTAGTTTAGTTTCACATCTATCTTGTTCTAATAATTGATTAAGCATTGTTAGTTTGATTGGTTGTTGAACATTCGTCAATTTATAACTATTGATCTTAACTCTACATAGTTAAGGGTGATAGTTCCATAATCAAAAATTGCAAACATTCAAGTTGATCTTTAGGCGACGAATTTGAACTTATTGGTGTGGGTGATTCTTCTATATAAGAATTGATCATACTAGTTTGCTTTCTAAGCATTGGTTTTCTTTGTGCTTGAATGTATCCTTGAGTTCGAGTTTGTATCAAAGATAGTTTTCAGAGAGAAATTAGGTTTAGAACTTGGTTTTACTTATATTTCCTTTTAATTTAGTTAATTTTAGTTTGTAAACACTACAATTCCTTGAAATCTTCTCATTTTAGCTTGATTCCAAAGATTCAAATGGGTAATATTTCTCTAATCTTCTTTTATTTTCTTTATTTATACTTTTTATTTATGATTTGTGAGTAGTTTCTTTTGGAATCCATGTAATCCTCTCTATTTATGAGCTTGTATATGTGATTTCTTTGGGTTTTGTTGATGAATGCTTGATTTGTTTGGGTTTTCAATTGTTTATGATTATTGTGCTTGGGTGATTGGTGGCCACTTTTGCCTAAGTTTATTATAGTGATTGAGCACCATAGAGATATGGGTTTTGTCATGGAACTTTACAATTGATTGTTAGTGAATTCATAGAGAGAGATCCTATGGGTTTTCATTGATGGTTTCAAGGTAATCATTGAGCTTAATGTAGTTATGAGAGTTATTGGGCACCAATGAGAGTTGGGTTTAATGCTCATATGGCTAACATGGTGTGTCTATAGATAGAACATCATTAGTTTAAGGTTGGCTCCACCTAAACATACTTGCATTCACTAATAGATCATTGGGTTACATGTATTAGCTTGTGGATGGGAAGGGGTTGCATGGGTTCTAGGGCTTTTAGGTTATTGCTTTCATGCTTAATTAATTGTTGGTTTAGTTTATCTTTTGTTCTTAGTTATTTAATTGCTTTCTTTGTTAGTTTAGCTAACTTAATCATCTTAGTTCTTAGATTTCAACTAGTTTAATTTTCTTTCTATTAATTGGATTTTCTAGATAATTTAGTAAGATTCGAACCTAATAGTCAATTACACCAATCCTAGAGGATGATACTTAAAATACTATAACTTCGATAACCGTGCACTTACGGGCTATTATGCCATATTACTTTCTAGGTGATTTATCATTTTATTACTGTTTGTCCATTGTAGGAAATAATGACCTCCTTAATTAATTAAATAGGGAATTACCTGGTATGGAGGACTCATTCCAAACCCAGAATCATCTGAAGTGATGATGGATGGGAATTTTAAAGGAATAAACCTGTCTTACTCGTCACTCAGTGTCCCGATTGCAATTCGAGTAGTGACTCTACGTTTTTCTAAAAAAAGCTAAATCTCAATTTAGTGAGTCAGCTCGCCATTGCCAATGGACACACCCAAGGCACTAATAAACCCCATGTCTATAGTGGCAACTCCACTAGGAAAGTTTTTATAAATAAAAATGAATGAAGATTCCGAGCAATTTCCCATCTTTTTAAATAATCTGGTCAGTGTTCTCCTTTCTGCATTGCATTAGATTTGCATTTGTAGGAGTCCCTATAAACCTCGGTACCAATTATAATGCAGACCAACAATTCCAATCATTTCTTGGGTTATATTATCGGTGATTACCACTCACGATTAAGATGACTTCCGGATGACGGTCAAAGGAAGTTTACTTGCATGGGAGCCTTTTTAGCCAAACCCATGTCAAAACCCAACATGTAACAACCATAGAAGTTTCCCTAGGAATTACCCATTAATCCTACTTCTCGTAATGTTGCCATGAGTATTTATATGATCATTAATCCTAAAGCCTATGCCGAAACTCTGTCCGCCTAAAGATAGAATTTAGGTACAAGGATACAGACTCAATTATCATGAATGCTATTGTTTGTTAGGATAGCTTGAGAGATTGTTCTTACATGTCAGTACTGTCATCCCCTATTGATGATATAAAGTAGCCCAGCCTACCTAGGAAATGGACTTTTGACCAACAGAATGCGTGTGTGGGAGCAATAAGGTTGGAAGGCCTGCCACTTGGAAGTATTTGGTACCTGTACAACTAACGGTTTTCTTGTTTCTCTTGTCATGCATACACACATCTGCACTACATATATGCATCCCTTAACCTTCTTCTTTTGTAGCCAATGGCATGTTGTTCTCGTGTCCCCTATGGAGGCACTCTGAAAGGGTATTCCAACTCTGGTTCATCCTCAACCATACCTAATCTGAATAAAAGACAACCCCAGATAATATATATCGAGCAGCCTTTGTCTGACACTTACTTGATCCTGAAGGACTGAGGTATCCTCGCACTAAGACCAGCTCGATTCAATCCTAATGTGGGGTCATCTAGATTTAAAGCCGAAACTTATTGCATTTATCATGAGGTCAAAGGACATGACACTGACAATTGCCAGACCTTGAGGAGAGCTATACAGAGATTGATAGACAAAGAAGTACTGATCGAAGTTGGGATGGAAAAATATGTTTACCGGGACCACTTGGAGACATGGTAAATAACTGTTCCTGTAACTGATTATGAGGGACATGATTACCTATGGGGAAAAATCTAGAAACCTTTACATGTTTTTGAGAGATTAAACGAATGCGGTTTATTGACCAGAATTCCCTGCCCACCTGTTGAGGAAGAAAATGTATACTGACCCTATGCTTTCTATGGTTATCACGCCCGTATGGGACACTATGTGGATGAATGTGGAGCCTTTAGAAGAGCAGTCAATGAGTTATGTCATCACAGAGTTATAGCCATAACAGACACAGGGTACATCACATTCTTAGAAGCAGAGAAACACAAACAGATTCAAAGTCTTTTACCGGGTTTATTCAAATGGGGAGAGATACCACCTCTTCGATTAAAAGGACCCCCTTGCACCACTTTATATATAGCAGATGAAATCTTCACTGACCTGGTAGAGAAAGGATATGTTCAGCCTATTGATCAGCCTATCCCTATGATCCTCAATCAGTTCACCTCCTATGAATACTACGAATATCACCAATCTGTAGGTCATCATCTGAGGGACTACCGGTGATTTGTTGATGATGTGTTAGACCTTATCTTGGAAGAAAAATTAGTCAGCTTAGGTGATGAAACTATTGGGTAAACAGCAGAATGGGGCTTTTTAGTATTTGATCCATCAACCTCAACTTTTACAGACGATCAGAGGGATTGGAGGATCTCTGGGGCAGCTCCACTATCCTGAGAAGAGGGGAACTGGCTTCTAGATTACATGGTGAGGAATTACAGTAGCGAGTTGCCAGTAGTCTTTAGTCACCTTGAAGAAGAAAGGAGGAAGAAGAGGAAGGGGAAGAAACTACAAAAGTAAAAGAACGACAAAAGAGACGTGTATGTGACTACTAGAAGCATCTCACATAAGGATGACGGAATAAATAAATAGGCCATTTATTTCTACTTGTAAATACAAATAGTCTGTACCAGAATATTGTGACTTTTTCTTTTCTTTAAGCAATAATAGCCTATGTGCATAACTTAGGAGTAGATGATTGCTTAAGGGTCGAATGCATATGATGAATGATTGGATGATCAAAATCCTCTGGTTCAGCATAAAGTCCTCCCAAAACAACAACTGTGAATGACAGGACTCACTTCACGAAACAGAAATGTCTAAACCAACAAAAGGCAGAAACAAGGACGATGGTATCAAACAGAATCTCAAGGGAACTACTTGCCAAAAAACATACATCATGCATAAAGCATTAGGGGCATCATGTGGCATTTTATTTACATATCTTTTTGAACTAACCCCTGGTGTTGCAGGAAAGATGTCATGACCATTTGACATTCAGCAACTTCGTAGGACTGTGAGAGAGGAAGTACGCACCCTCATGCAAGAATTTAAGGCTAACAATCGACCTCAACCCAGCATGGCCAATGATCCTTCGTCCTCCAGGACTCAAGCTATCAATCAAGCACTTACCATAGGAGTATCTTCCAACACTGGATATACTCAAGTCCCTTGTCCTCACACTGTATTTGGCACTGCAACTCATCCTTTGCTAGGATTGTCATGAGGGTATACACCTGTGAAGCTTGAACCTATATATAGAATGCTCCATAACCATCCATGAGGAACACCATTGAGAATCCAACAGAGTCACAAAATATCCATTAGACTTCCACTCAGCCTTGTACGATCCACTAGCCTACCACAAACTCCAACAAAGCATGCAGGGACCCCAAGAGCCTTCCCTAAATGCCTATTCCTTTGACTCTACCCCTGAATACCACCAATTTCATCAAGCCATGGGACATCACCTGATAGACTAGATAGAGTCGGGACAAGAAATTCCATAATACATTGACACCAGGAGGCCAATAATTAAAATTACGCCCCTTCTCTATGGGTACTTTGGGCATGAGCAACCTATGTCTAAGAACTTCAAGGGTCTATCTATCCAGGGGTTCATGTCACGGCCCAAAATCCACCACCATTTAATACGCATTAATATGTATGATCATAGTAACTAATCATAAATTTAAATCCAATTGAAAATTTCCTCATAAAATAAATTTTTCTCTGAAAATAGGGTTGCAACGATCGTTGTGAATAGTGCAACGATCGTTGTGAATTTTACAACGATCGTTGAGAAATGAACAGTGATCGTTGTGAAAAACATGATAATCAGCCAAACTTCCTGAGAGGTACACGAGCTCGTGGGAAAATCAGCAACGAGCTCGTTGCAAATTAGCAACGATCGTTGTGAATAGTGCAACGATCGTTGTAAGCCAAAAATCACAAATCTGAAATTTTCGAACAGAAAACACAGTTTAAAAACAGTATTTCTGCATTTCCTCGGTAAAACCATACTTAAAACCAACTCAAAAACACTTAATATATATGTCAAACTTTTCGAACATAAAAATACAACAATGTTTAAATCCAAGAAACATTGAAAACTTCATCCACTTCTA
>CANYLF012629765.1:0-16654 GCA_948193215.1 Bocquillonia castaneifolia
TATGTTTGAATTGAGAGTGTATAATTTCATGTTTCATCAAAATCAATAGGTTGTAGAAACCTAGGTTTCAAATGGTTATAGATTTATGGATGTATTAACATATTGTTTGGTATATATATTAAATCCATAGAATTTAAGAACATTATAATTAAAAATAAAATAAAATAATCCATCACTTGATAAAAATGAACGATTTTTCAAATTTATGTTTGGTGCGATGAAATTATAAAGTCTATGTATTGCACATAGTCCATTAATTTTAAAAAAAATTCCAATTAAGAGGTGGGATTTTAAGAAAGCTTTAAAATGAGGATTTTTACCCTCGATCTATGGATTATACAGAATCCATCATAAAAAAATTAAACTAAATTACAGATTTTATAGAATTAATCTATAATCTATGGATTTCATAAAACACACATTTGAATTCCTTCATATTAAACATTGTCAAAAATCCACATCTCAGGTGGTTATTAGAATCTTTCATTTTGAAAGATCTTGATGCATGATGGATTTTACAAAATCCATGTATGTGTGTGTGTGTGTGTGTGTGTATACATATTGTGTTCAACTTTTTGCAATCAAACAATGCATGGATTTTGATAAAATCCATATATTATGTGAAATCTCCCATTTAAAATCCTTCAATTCAAACACCACTCACATTTAGCAATGTTTAGATCGAGGTAATTCAACAATATTGATTGTTTAAAATCTATGCATCGTTTAAAAAACATAAGTTTCACCAAAACTCACATCATGTGAGATTTTGCCAATGCTTTAAAATGAGGAATTATAACTACAATCCATCATTTAAGATATTACCATGTCAAACGATGTATTTGATCAAATCAATGGATTTTGTAAAATCTCTCGTAAGAAATCCTTGAATTCAAATGTTGCCAAATAAGGAGTCTCCCTTAAATACTTATAAGTTAAAACTAGTCAACTTACACTTAAATAAAGGTAATAATATTTAGGGTAAAGGTACAAAAAAATGCCACCAAGGTTTATGATGTGATCCAAGATGGCAAGTTTTGAATTTATAACATGGAGTCTTGCAATTCGAATTCATGAAGATTGAATTCAAATATTGAGCATATTTCGGTCAAGATTGAAATTGACAATGGTAACAACCTTAATTTCTTCACACCATTGTCATCATAAGATTGTCATTGTCAATATTGCCATCTTACCATTGTCAATTTCAATCTTGACCGAAATATGCTCCATATTTGAATTCAATCTTCATGAATTCGAATTGTAAGACTCCATGTTATGAATTCAAAACTTGCCATCTTGGATCACATCAGTTTACCTCAAAGTGCAATTTAGCCATTAGCCTTTTTTTAGATCAAATAAATGATATTTTTATCTTTTTTGTTGCAATTAAGCTATTGAATTAACATAATAAATAACAGAAGAACTTATATTTGTTTCAAAAGAAAGAGAACCCAAGACTAGGGAAAAAAAAGGGAAATTCAAATCGTAAAACACAAGAAGAATTTAAAAAAAAAAATTCTCACCCAATTCAAGAAATCTTCACTTAGACCCATTTGTTGTTGTTCTTACTTTGCATTCATGTAAACTAGCATAATACCAGCGTTGTGCCGCGGGTTTTTTATTATACTATAGAAATAGAAATATATGTATTATATTTTTTGAGTGGAAAAATATATGTATTATATAAAAAAAGAGAATTACATATACTTTCTTTATAAAATCACTTGATTTTATTAATTTCATTTTAAACCATTATTACTTATTTATTCCTCCCTACCCAATATTATTTTATTATTAATATATGTAATAATGTTTAATGTATAATCAATGATATTTTTTATATTGATTTTGTTTTTAAGAGTTCAATTAATCACTTCAATATTATTTGTAAATATTAGGTATTCAATCGGAGATATTGAGATAATTTATATCTACTATTATTTGTTTAAATGTATTTAATGAAAAATTGTTATCTATACATCTTAATTTGAAATAGTTTATGCAAATATATAATTTGATTTCTTTATATTTACAATCTATTATTTCAAATCAAATTCATATTTCCAAGCACAATATTATATTATTTAAGAAATTAATTACTAATTTCATTTTCTTAGTAAATGTCAAATATGAACATATATTTATTAATTATACTAATTCAACTATATTTAATTAAAATTGTACAATACTTGTTTTCTTTTTATGTTAATTTTTCTTTTTGACTTTTTTGAAATATAATTCTTCTTCGAAATTTTACAATATTAGTAGATGAAAAATATAAAAAGAATATAAAAATATGAAATATTAATAATAAATCAATATGATATGAACTATTTTTATTATAGAGAAAATTATACAATATTATAAAACAATCACTTTTAATTCATAATTAGAACTTATATCACTAAATATGGTAATTAATAGTTTAATTTGGAAAGCATATAAATATTTTAAAGGGTGTCATTCATCTATTGTTTATGTGTGTGTGTTCACTTTTTATCCATAAAAATATAGTTATAATGTGACTAATCTTTACATTGAATAATAAAATCAATAAAAGATATTTTTACACACATATATATGACAAAACTCTACTTATCAAAAAAAAATATAGGATAAAAAATAACATAGGCAGTAAGAAAGTAACACTGATGTAATTAAACAAGAAGTCACACTAAAATGTTTTATTTACATAAAATTTGATGAATACATGTGTTACCTTGCTAACAAATACTTACATGCGCAAGGGCACATGTACTTTGCAGTACTTGTTTTAAATTTGTTGTTGCCATTTTCCACGCTTAAAACACAATTGTCGTTTTACCAATTAACTGCTGTCGTTTGCACATCAAGTCGTTTCGATTTATCTTTCATGTATATAATAATTAATTGTTTCTATTATTTTCTAATTCTTTTGCAAGCACCTTTTTGGGAGAATTTGATTTTCTACACACCCCTTCCTATTGTCCCATGTGCTATAGAGGAAAATCTAGAGATATTGTTCGGTCAAATGAAAATATGATGGTTGCTTGCCTTTCTTGAACCTCACCAATAGCGGATAGGCATCACAACTCTACTGGTGAATCTTCCTACCAATAAGGCATGTGCCTTTATCATCATCTTTTTTTTTAACATAATATTTCATTACTTCATAAAAGAGAACTTAACATAGAAGGAGGGTTAAACACTCAATCATCAGGGAGCTTATGGAAATTAACAGATTTTACAATCCAATCAGCTGCCCTGTTCAAGGATCTTTTTACATATCTAAAAACAAAATTAGGGCAGTTCCTAGTAATATGCTTAATAGCTAACACCAATCCTCTAGATTGTACAAAACAGTAATCTATAGAAGGGTTCAGAACATCATGAATAAGACTTTTATAGTTTGAACAAAATATGACATTCTGAAGCCCTGAGTTTACAGCTAATTTAGTTGCTAACATTAGAGCATATCATTCTACATACAAGGAAGAAGAAGCATGTATAACTCCAGCCAAACCATCTTCAATTTTTCTAGAATTCTTCTATAACAACACTGCAATCCCAGCCTTGTCTTCTCCTTATTTGTAAGAAGCATCCACAAAACATCACCAGTATCCTCTCAAGAAAATGGTCTCCCACACAACTTCCCTTCTGTCATTTGGAGAGTTCATCATTGTATTATCCAACTGCAATATTGTATATTCCTGATAAACATTATATGCTTTATTAAGTGACATAAGAGGATCTGGTTTTACTCCCATAAAAATCTCCTCATTTCTTACTTTCCATATATGCCAGATAATATAAGGAATTACTAGATGGTGTTTGTTGACCTGTATATTAGATTGGAGATCAAACCATCATCTCACTATGTTGCCTGGTTATCGATGAGAGAAATTGAGGTTGAGAGGGGATGCAAACCATGTAACCAAAGCATGTTGGCATCTGAATATCATGTGTTCCATGGTTTCTTCTTCCATCTGGCATAGAGGACATAAAGCATTATGAGTAATCTTTCTCACATATAAAGCTTTCTAAGTAGGCAGAGCATTAGATAATAAGCGTCACACAAACAAATGAACTTTTGGGATTAATTTAAGTTTCTAGAAACCATTCCATTCCTTATTGTAGCTTGCAGAGGTTGATTGGGCTACCTGATTGTTTAGATCTTGGATTGGATGGTTGGCTGACTTGACTGAAAATTTACCTTTCTTGTCTAGTTTCCATAATAACTTATCTAGGGCATGTTCTTGTGACACAAATAATTTCTTTTTTTCTTTGACCTCCCACTCCAAAAAGAGAGCCCTCAACATATTTAGATTCCAAATCAAATTTTTGGACACCAGTTCAGTAACTTTCTATTGTGCATTTGTTCCTCTTCTGGATATTACTGTACTTGCAGGTAAGGTTGGTATCCAGGGGTCCTCCCATATGTTTATCTTTCTTCCATCTCCCAAACTCCAAATCATACCCTTCTACACTAATTCTTTTAACTCCATTATGCCTTTTCAGACCCGTGAGGCAGAATTTGGAATCAAAGCTCCCTGAATGGAATTCCCTGGATAGTATATAGCTCTTAGAAGCCTAACATAAAGCCTATTTGGTTCTGGAGAAGTCTCCAATATTGTTTTGCGAAGAGAGCTCTATTAAACTCAAGAGTCTTCCTAAACCCCAACCCTCCTTTCCATTTAGCTCTACTCATCTTATCCCATGAAACTAGAGCCAAACCCCTTTTTTCCACCTCTTTAGCCCACCAGAATTTAGATGTGAAAAAATCTATGGCTGATGCTATAGTCTTTGGCAAAAGGAGAATAGACATTATGTAGATAGGTAGGGATGTTAAAACTAACTTTATCATTACGTCTTTTCCTGCCTGAGACAGCATTCTAAGCTTCCATCCTATTGCTCTTTTCCTTAGTCTATTTATGATGAATTGAAAATTTTGTGATTTGCTTTCAGACCATACCACCAGTAAACCTAAGTAGGTGTCTTCAAGGAGAATGGGTGACATGTTGAGAAAGGAAAGGATTTGGGTTTTGATTTGTGATGGGGTGTTAGGGGAAAAAAGGATTTTGGATTTACTTACATTAATGGACTGACCTGAATCTTGGCAGTACACATTCAGAATACTCATCAAATTTTAGGCTTCAATCATGTTGGCTCTACCTAGAATGAGGGTATCATCTGCATATAGGAGGTGGTTGATTTCTATATAGCTTGGTAAATTTTGAAGCCTGTCAGTTGGTTTTTTCCAAGAGCATCATTAAGCATGAGTGATAAACCAGCTGAGGCTATGATAAACAAATAAGGGGAGAGAGGGTCTCAATGCCTTGATCCTCTATAGGGAAAGAAACTAGGGTATGGCTTTCCATTAATGATGATGGAGTAGGTGACAGTAGTTACACACTGCATAATTAACTGTATTTTATAATCAGAGAAGCCAAATGTAGTAAGACAGTGAGAAAGAAAGGTCCAGCTAACTTGATCATAGGCCTTGTTCATGTCAAGTTTAATGGCCATATGATGGAGTTTTTTTTATTTCTATTTCTGTTCATTGAATTGAAAACCTCATGGGCTATAATCACATTGTCTTAGATGAGTCTTCCTGGAACAAAGGTTGATTGATTTTCAGGGATAATGTCAGAAAGAAAGTTCTTCAATCTTAGGACTAGGATCTTAGATATGACTTTATAGATGAAGTTACACAATGTTATAGGTCTAAACTACCTAACTGATTCAGGGTTGGCCACTTTAGGGATGAGGACAATGTGAGTTTGATTAATCTCAGCTAACATATGACCATTCCTAAAAAATCTCCTAACAGTAGCACAAACATCTAACCCTACTATATCCCAATATTTTCTGGTAAAAGATGCCTTTGAACCCATCAGGATCATGGGCTTTTCAAGGCTCTTAAACTAAACACATGTTTAATTTCATTATCTTCAGGAATATCAGAGAAGGCTTGATTTTGTAAATCAGTAACAATTGGGGTAAATGTGATAGACTTGGATTAGGAGTTTCTCTATAGAAATGCTTGTAGAAATTGGAAATGATTGTCACAATGCTATCTTCATCTTTCACCCATTGGTTCCCCTCTTTGAGTCTGATAATCTAATTCCTCTGTCATCTTTGGATGGTTGATGTATGGAAGAATTTTGTGTTTCTATCTCCTACCTTCAGCAAGGATATTCTTGATCTTTGCATCTAGTGCTCTTCCTCCACGTTCTAAAGCAACTTCAGTTCTGTCATTAGGGCTGCCTCTTTCTCCTTTTCCAAATTAGCAGGGTCTTCTAGTAACCTTGTTAACTCATCCCTGATTTTTATGATCTTCTGTAGCACATTACCAACAGTATTCTTATCATAAGCTTTCAGTTGAGTTTTACAAGTTTCTAATTTCCTGGCCAGAGAGAAAAGTGTAGAGCCTTGGATTTCCTGTCCCTAATTTTCTTCTGTAACTTCTTTACATTGGTCATGAAGGAGCCATTTAGATTCAAATCTGAAGATTCTTATGTGCATTTTTGATTATTTGTTTAGAAGTAACACAAACGGTCCATGGTCAGACCCCAACATTTCTTCATGGAGTAATTGAGCTTGGGGAATTCAATTCTCCAGTTGACAGTGGCAAGGGCTCTGTCTATTCTTTTCCATATCTGCTAGCTCCACTCCTGTCTATTCCACCAGGTATTATTGTGGCCCATGAAACCCCATATCCAGTATTCCCATTTCATCAATCCAGTTTTTAAATTGATTTGCTATCCTATCTTCCACTCTATTCCCTCCCAACTTCTCTTCCTATAATAACACTAAATTAAAGTCTCCTATATAAAGCCATTTCTCCCCAATGTTAGGTCTTATTTGCTTAATATGATCCCATACCAATCTGCTCTGGTGGTTTGCTAAATTCCTATATATACCCGTCTTAAAGAAGGATTTCCCATCCCTAAGATTGACCTCTACATATACAAAATTCTTAGAATATTTTACTAGCTGGATTTGCACATCATCATTCCACCAAAGAGCTAATCCTCCTTTACGACCCTCAGGTTCAACATTTATAGCATTAACATATCCTAGTTTATACTGTACATATTTAAGTTTGCATGACATTTGTTTAGTTTCCATAAGGAAGACTATACTCGACCTATGCTTGTTAATGAGTCCTCTGAGGACTCGAACTACCAGGGTCTGACCCAATCCTTAGCAGTTCCAACTTATAATACTCATGGCTACTAGATGGCTTTGGGCGAGCCACCAGCACCTTCATCACTATTAGACCCCTCAAGAATTTGAATGACTAGAGCAAACCTGAGTAGCTTTCCCTTATTCCTAGCTCTTTCTTTCATTTTGAACTTTCTGATCCTCCTTCTACTCTGTGAACCTTCCTCACTCAGCAGGTGAGTAACTCTGCCCAGTTTTGGATCCTTGTGGAAGTCCATCTTTTGTAAGTTAGCAATGAGCCCTTCTGATCCTTCCTCTTCTTGTTTCTTCTCCATGTTTGCTATAATGCTCTGAAAGGGCTCAAGACAGTCTTTGAATAATTCTAGATTAAGAATAGCTTCACTTGCCTAGCATAGAATGGCATCCAATTTTGATTCTCCTTCCTGCATAATCTTCATCTTTTTTGCCATATCAACTGTATTCACCTCTTTTATCATCGCATCAAAGTTTCTCTTGTTAGTGATGGACTCCTCGAGTTTTTAATTTTCTCCAGTTTAATCTTGTTCTTCTATCTAGGGCAGAGGCTGTGTTGTCTCAAGTTGGATATTTTCCTCCATAAATTGACGTTCAAATAGTGCTAGTTGAGTGGAGATGGATGTCTATAATTCAAATTTATCTCCTCTAATAGCTGGATAATTTGCTGGGCTGCTTAGTAGATCCATGGGCTCTGATACTTACATAGTGGTTGGGACTAAAGCCCATTACTATTGAGGGTTGTCCTCTATTGGCATTTCCACAGTGTATTGATTGCCTCCTCAGGTGTTGGGGAGATGGCTGCCCAAACTCTTGATTTATTGAGATCCCCACTGGCCAAATATATTCACTTGTATCCATTAGATTTGCTAATCTGCTATCAGACCCTTGATCAAGGTTCCTCTCTTAGATTTGTAAACCCTTTGTACTCCTCAATTGTCCCCCTTCTCTTGCGAACTTCATTTCCCTGACATCCACATTAAATGCCACCTCCATAGAAAAGATTACTGAGCTATTTTCTCTATTTTCATGCAAGGTATCTTGCCCTCTGACTTATTGATGTGTCCCCTGACCAGTCTCCTCCTCTCTTCTTTGTAGCTGGATCTTCAGTTCCTGTTCAGTTTCCTGTTCTTCTAGGGATTGCAATGGTGATTTTAACTCTGGAAAGAAGACCGATGATTGTGCTCTTAGCCAATTCCCATATTTGTTTTTCACCCTTCTTCGATCAGTAGTTCCAGGTTCAGCGAATTTGAAAACTCTCATAACATTCCCTATGCATCCACAAACATAGCAGAAGTTAGGTAAACGTTCATATTTGATAGAAATCCATTGAGAGTCCCCATTTAGTCTGTTTCTATTGAAGCCCTTGATCAATGGCTTTTTAATATCTAATCTAACTTTTAGCCTAAAACATCTATTCCAGCCCACTCTTTCACCTTGAGTATAGTCGATCTCTTCTAAACCTTCAAACACGTTTCCAATGGTTCTAGCATTATTTACCGACATAGCAATTAGTGGTAGTCCTGAAACCTGAATCCAGAATGAACAAGTGCTGAAATCAATCTGTTGGAAGTCCATGTCATTTGGCCAGTCCCTTAGGAGTAGCAATTGATTCGACACACACCAAGGACCTCTCTTAAGAGCAGACTCCTTGTCCCTTTCATCTGAAAACTCTATGGTAAAGAGATTAGGGATATTAATGTCTTGTTTCACCTTAAATTTACCTTTGGAATGCCTCCAAGACTGAGCCAAGGATTTCTGAACAATGGTAGCTCCATATGTCTTAAAGGAGCCAAGGATTTCACCTTCATCTAGTTCTTTAAATGTTTCATGGAATAAGCTGCTAATTAATGGTCAAATTCATAAAGGGAAAAGGTACAAATCCACCCTTAAAGTTTACTCTGTGGAACAAATCCACCCCTAATGTTAAAAGTAGCTCAATTTCCCATACAACTTACTTTGGTAGGTACAATACCACCATTAAATAAAAGGATAATTATATTTTACTCCCTCAAATTTGTACAAATCAATTATTGACCCCCTAAAAAGTTCAATTTAATCCTTAAACTTTATTTTTAGCTAATAAATTCTTAGAAACCCACATTTCATTAAAAAAAAATCAACAATTTTTTTTAAAATTATTTTTAAACTCAAAAAATTTAACTAAATTGATTAAAAAAATTTTAAATAACCATTGATTTATATAATAAATGGATTTTTTAAAAAAAAATTCTAATGGTGATCATAAAATTTAAATAATTTATATGTTAAAATTTTTAGAATTTCTTAATGAAAATTCATAATCTTTATAATTTTCAAAATTAATTTGATTTGGTCCACAAACTTATTAAAAAGTATATAAATAAATTAAAAATATAAATTTATAAAGAACTTACTAAGATATATATATATATAAATTAGTTAACAAATCAAAGAATAATGTTATTATATTATATAAATTAGTTTGTTAGTTTACTATTATTCATTTAATAATGATAATAAATATTGGTTTTCATAATCTGGAAAAAAAAAAAAGAAAAGGCTTTTCTTCATTCTAATTCACCTGCATCATCTTCTTCCATCTCCTTCTACTGCTACTATAGACCACCATCATCAATGCCTTTTAGCACTTGAAAACACTCAACTTATAGGTTTTGAGCCTCTCCGAACTCATTGACAACGTTCATTTTTCCGATCTAGCCTCTATAATGTGATTTCAAGAGAGCATCAAGATGGGACGATTTTACCCTCAATGATTTTGACAACTTCAAGCCAAGAAACTGATGCAGATTAGAGCTGCTGGTGAAATTTGGTGATCCAAGGAACTTGTTAAGCTGGTCAATAGAGCACTTAAAGTCGACGCCATTCAGGAAGGTCCGATACCTATCATCGTTGTGGGTTGCCTCCTTCAGACATTTTTAAGGCAGGAGAAGAAGATTGAGCTGTCAAACGGCACCGACAACCATTGTACCACCTCAAAACATGTAACCCGAAACTCTCCCTCCTTTAATCTACGACTCATTCTCTCTTCGCAATGGTTTTTGGGCATTTTACTATCCACAGGTAGAGCTCGATGTCGGCTTCATTTTGACACCTAGATCTGATCAGACAACGACGATCGAAAGATGAAAGAGGATTGGAGTGGGGCAAGAGGAATAGATTACTGAAAAATTAAGATTGAAAAAACAAAATAAAAGGAACAGACACAAATTAGCAATACTGCTCTTCGTGTGATTCAATGGTCCTATGTACTCGTTCTGCGTGAAACATTCAAGCAAAGAAGTTTGCATGTCGAGATTGGGAGAAAGCTAAATAGAAATAGTAGTTGCCCTTTCTATTGATCCCGACTAGTTCCCTCCTAGTCTTGCCTAGTCTTCGGGGATAAGTGGGATTGATGGCCTTGGCTTATTCATTCAAGATAGGAAATTCCACTCAATCCTAGGGTAGAGCGTGAAGCTTTGCTTTGGAATCGAACTAGAAGCTTGAAGGAAGTAGCCAATTCAAAGGTGGTTTCAGTCATCCTCTGCTTACAGCCTAATTAAAATCTAGGTTCCATCTTAGTACGCAAAGTATGAAGCAAGTAAACGGAAATCCAGAGTTAGAGAAAATCTATCCAAATCTAAGAGATCCAACTCAAATGATGGACTCAACTCCTTCAGACCCTTGCATTTTAAAAGTAATAAAACAGTACAATCTGAAGTACGGATTAAGAAGGGGGAAAGAAAAGAGGACCCTCAAAACGACCCAACCAAAAGCATCCGCTTTTCTTTTAATTATTTTCCTCTTGAAAAATTAAGATTGAAAACGGGTTGTCCATACTTCATTTTTTGAATCTTATTCTCATCACTATATAAAATAGAGCTCCACATGGGCTTAGTTTTTAAAATTTAAATTCTAAAAATTTAGCATTTAAATTATTTAAATTTTATAATCAGGATTTTTTTTAAAAATCCATTTATTATATAAATCAATAGATATTTAATTTTTTTAAGGAATTTAGTTTTTTTTTGAGTTTAGAAATAATTTTATAAATATAAAATTATTGATTTTTTTAATGAAACGTGGGTTCCTAAGAATTTAATAACTAAAAATGAAGTTTAAGGTTTAAATTAAACTTTTCATGGGGCCAATAATTGAGTTGTACAAATTTGAGGGAGTAAAATATAATTATTCTTTTATTTAATGGTGGTATTGTACTAAAAAACGCAAATTGTAGGAGAAATTGAGTTACTTTTAACATTAGGGGTGGATTTGTTCCACACAATAAACTTTAAGGATGGAATTGTACCTTTGCCCATTCATATAACAACAATTTTCAAATTCAGTTTCCCTCCTTTTTAGGTTTTTTAAGGGTTTTATTTTCTTCAATTTCACATTCTTTTTCTTATGAAAACTATCTGTTAATTCAGTGGCTTAATTACAACGAAAAATGATAAAACACTATTTATTTGATATAAAAAAAGATTAATGGTTAAATTGCACTTTGAATTAAGCGTTAGTGGCATGTTTGTACCTTTTCCCTAATCTATATAAATATATAAAAGCTTAGAAATTTTGTTTTGCCACTTTAGATTTTAGGATGATGTGGTATAACTCTCTTTTTTTTCTATTTTTATATTAAACTTTTATCTTATTAAATATTTTTCTATCATTAATATTTAAGAGTTATAAAATTTCAAAGGTTTTATTTTTAATTTTATTTAATAATATTCTTAGTGCTTAATGATTACAAAATTTAAAAAGTTTTAACGTTATAACATTAATATTTAGATGTTACAAAAACTTCATGTCTTCCAACTTCTAATATTACATAACGTTTTTTTATATCTTTCATATAAATATTAAACTTTTAATATTTCATATTTTTTAGTCATTTTTTTATATTTAATTTAATAAATTATATAGAACCTGTTAAATTGCTTCACATATTAGTTTAAAAGATACATAAAACTTTTCAAATTTCAAAAAGTTTATTAATTAATTAAAATTAATTCTATACCAAAATAAACTCTTAATATTCCATAACTTCTTAACTTTTGTATATTATATATAGATAGATTCATTTGTCAATTTTGTCTTGCATTACGAAATAAGAAATAAAAAATCTTTGAGTAGTGTTTGTATAATTAACTTTTCTATTTTTAAAAAACTTACACGATAGAAACACAAAATGTAAGATAAAAAAACAATAAAACTCGACTCTTTTTTTCTATTTGTTTTCTTATTCTTTATATGTGTGTGTGTACATGTATAGTATGTGAGTTTTTATAAAGATGACCCTTTGTACTGAATTTGAAATTTTGGTGCAAAGAGATTTTGGTAATAAAGTTGATCACCATTACATAAAAAAAAAAAAAAAACTCACCTTATAGTCAATATTTATGTCTTTCTAGAGATATATTGTTTTTCTTCCCTTCATTCATTCACTTCAATATGTGTTTTTTATGTGTTTTATTATTTTGTTAAATATTGTAATGTATTTTTTAGCATCTAAGTAGTAAACCCACCCCATGATGAGTGTGCTATCCTATTCTGACTTCCCCTTGAACCTTCGATAGCACAACCGTTCATATAAATTTATGCATAATTTTACTATTATATAAATTTAATTATTATTTCCATATAATCCATAATTATTAATAATATTAATATATTAATAAAATAAGTTTAATAATTTTACTATGAATCACAAATTAGATTCTCCATCTCCTAATAGTAATGGTTATCCAACTTTTGTTATTTTTAATTAATAATGCTGAAATTAAGAAGTTATACACATACACTCCTTATCTTCTAATAAGATTTTTATTATAAATTGTATGGAATTAATATAAAAAATATTTTAAATATTAATTTAGAATAATTAAATTATATAATTTTTAATTTTTTATATTAATATTCATTCAAATTTAAGTATTTTTAATTAGTGACTATTAAATTCAATGATTATATATAATTAGATTAATTATTTGTGTTACTTTCTACTTTTTATATTCCTTATTAATAAATAATTTAATAATTCAGGCATCATATAAGGAAAATTACTAGTATTTATATAAATCTTTAATCCATGGTAGACGACATCTTTCCCGCTGTAATCCATCTATATACATTAGGATAAATATTATGATGATTGCAGCAATATTATGATGATATAGTCTATATACGAAACTTTCCATATTGAATAAATATTTTTTATTATTCACTGGCATAGGATTATAACAATTTTTTTCAATCTCGAATGAACAAATTAATGACAAATAAAATAAGGTATAAAACAATCCACGTTTTGATTTATTTAACAAACAATAAAAATAAATTATCAAAAATTTATTTTTTATTAGTAAAAAAGATCATTGAATTACCCACAAATTATAAAATAAGACAAATTTACACGCTGTAAATAATGAAATTATAATATATTTTAGTCTTTACTAATATTTGTTATTCACATTTTAACTATTACATTGTAAGAATACCGATATTAGTTATTACTGAAAGAAATTGAAATGTGATGATCCTTAAAAGTTATTTTCATATATTTCATAAAAGTAAACTTTTACTTTCTATTTGATAAATTACAATTTAAAAGATCTGTTTACATTTAAATATTTTTATAAATAATAATATTATTAAAATAAATATTTATATACCATTATTTATTATATAGAATATTTATTATATTATTGTAATACCTGTAATTTCCGTTTTAATTAATTTGTAATTCGGGAATTAATTAATTAAGCTTTAATCTTTAAAAAATCAAAAATGGTAGTTATAGATGTCTATTTAAGCTAAAAATTTGTGTGGACGTGTTAAATATATTCCCAAGCTTGCTATAAAAATTTGGGATAAAACTGAGTTAAGGAAAAAATTTAATTGAGAAAAAGGACTAATTTGTAAATCAAAAACTTTGGATTATATACACATTTTCGGCAGATGGACCCAATTGAGAGAAAAACTTAAAAACAAATTACGTGAACAATACCAAAAGTTCTCTGAAAATAACACTATAGATACCCCTTGGAATTTCCGTTCACCGGCAACGTTATAGGCCACCGTTGCTGTCGAGCTTGGTACCAATAGAAAGCTTTCATCTCCCTCGTCATTTCTATACCATTTTCCCTTTCTCCCTTCGCCTGAAAACGAAAACCCAAAGCCTCGAAGTTCTCCCTGTTGTCGGCCTCATCGTCCATCACAAACCGACCACCATCTGCAGTTTTTGAGGTTTCCAACTTGTAGATCGTCGAAAATGGAAGAGTTTGGTACCTGTCCGCGACTGTGACTCCGCCGTTTGGTGGTTCATTGAAGTCTCGACGTTAAATGGCTAAGGTTACAGTTTTGGGGTTGTTCTAGATCTTAGGAGTGTTGAAGCGGCGCGTGGAGGCTGGGAAACAACTCCTTCCAGCGGGGCAATCTTTTCTGGTAAGTTTGGTGGCCAGTGGAGAATGGACCCCACGCGCCGTCATCTGCGGTGGCTGTGGGTCCCACCTCCTACAAGCTCAAAAATATTTTTAAAAATTATAGAAAATTATTTTGGACAACTTTAATAAAGGACCGATAAGCAAATGATGTACGGTTTTTAAATTAAAAATCCCAAAAGCAATTTGACGGTTTATGGAAGTTCTCGATTTACGTGTTACGCGCCTAATTTAATTTTTTGGATTTTTATATGTTATAAGCATGTTATAAATGTTATAATTAACTCGAATTGGATTTAATTTGGATGAATTCAATAATCGGACTAATTAAATTGAATAATAGGACTGTTTAGACCGTATAACGAGATATTGTATTTAAGGACTGTTGAGGACTTTTTGGACTTTAAATGAGTATAAATAATAGATATAAAATGGAGCAATAAGTTTGATAAATATAGATGATGTCGGTTGGTGCTATAACTGTTGTGTTTGGTAAGTCTGGATAAATTTGTAGGCCCGGCAGTTGATTGTGATTATAGAAGTATTGTTTTATAGAGAGATGTCCATTTTACAAGGGGGATTTTGTCGAATTTTGGTTGGATTTTCTCGTAAAACGTGATATCAGATTAAACGGATTAAGCTATATAATGCATGTTTAGTTATAGGTTGATGTTATATGTTTCAATCTTTTAATAGTAATCTAGAATCAGTTAGGAATTAGGTTACGTCTTTAATCTAAATTCTATTCTTTTATATATATTCTGTAGATTCAGGAGCGCATGGAGGCGCACACTCGTCTTATGATTTAATTTCATGCTTATGATTTTCTATTAGATTTACATTCATTAATCATAAGTACTATATTATACATATCCATAACATAATGCATATCATGATTATCATCATATATATATATATATCTATGTGTGTGTGTGTGTGTGTGTGTGTGTGTTATGCATTCTCTGTGAGCATTGATGTGAATTGTTGTGCTTGCAGTTGGAGGATCGATATGGGACGAGCTACCAGGTGGGTGTCACCAGGCTGTATGCACACAGGAGTTAGGTATGTGGTATGGTATGAGCACAGGACGGGGCTTGCTCGGTGAGGGCTTCCCGAGCACCGATCCTTTTAATTGTTGGCACTGCGGCTTGCTCGGTGAGGGCTTCTCGGTCGGCAGTTGCATCTATATTCTGGGGCTTGCTCGGTGAGGGCTTCCCGGGCGCCAAACGATATATATTGGAAAAGAGACCCGCGTGGACATAAGTGAATTATTGTGGATAGGGTTGGGGTAGAAGTCTATTAGGTGTTCTATCTCAATCCTCTGCCTTTTATGCTATGATTGAATCATTCATCTGTGTGACTGTATGTATAGTATTATTTATAATATTTATAGTGTGTGCTTGTGTGTATTAGGTTGCATTTCATGAATATGAACTTAATTCACTCAGTGAGGTTTGACTCCCCTCAATTTATTTTTTAGGATTCTCTTCAGACCTCTGTCAGTAAACCTCTACGCCGGCCTTCTTCTTCACCGGTAATTTTGAGTACGTTCAAGTACTAATATTCGGGTGTATTTAATCTAGCGGCTGCAGTAATAGTGTATTGTGTTAGTATGATTAACTTATGTTTTTTTTATCGGACATGTATTATTATTATGATGTTATGATATGTTATCTATGAATGATCTGCTATGTTTGGATGGTTATAGCCAGTGAGGCTCCAGCTAGTATACTGGTTATATTATGATAGTAGACGATTATTATGAACTATATGTATGCTTGATATTGGCAGGATTATATTTATTTTGTCAAACCAGAATATATAATTCTGGTATATTATGTTGGTTTATGATATTTAACAGGTGTTAGGCTAGCCACAGGTTCCAGTAGAATATAGCTTTCCCGTTCCCTGACGCCGGTCACGTAACCCAGGTTTGGATCGTGACAATTATATAAACTAAATGATTGATAAATTATTAATCTATAATGTATGATAAAATATAATAATGATTGGATATAATATATTAATTTATCAATATAGAAAATAATATT
>CANYLF012631047.1:0-12719 GCA_948193215.1 Bocquillonia castaneifolia
ATATAAATATTAATTACTTATTATACATAATTAATAATTATATATTTATATTAATCACTAATTATATATAATTAAAAATATATTTATTACTTATTTAATTATATTATTTACTTACTATATATTTAATTATATTATTTACTATGTATAATTAATAAAAATATATTATTTAATTATTAATTATACATAATTTTTTCTAATTATATATAATTAATAATTATATTAATTAGTAATTATATATTATTAAGAAAAAATATATTTAGTTATTAATCATCAATGATAATTTAAAAATTTGTAATGGAATTTGCAATGGATAAATGCTGCCATCGCAAATTTCATCTACGGCCGTTGAAAATTTTACCGCCAAGTTGGTGCTAAAAATTTGGCCGTTGCAAATCTGCAACAAAATTAGGCCGTTGTAAATTTACGATGACCAATTCGTTGCAAATTTGCTTCCAATGCGATGCAAATTTTTGCCACAAAATGGCAAAAAATATTTGCTTCCAATTTGGACTGCAATATGCGTCCCAAATTTACGACGGATGGTCGTAAAATCATTGAATTCGTCGCAAATTTGCGATCACAAATTCATTGTTTTTCTTGTAGTGTCTAGAAAATTCTTCTCTAGATAAAGAACCAGGAAAATAGACATATTTTATGGTTCTTACCGTTGCTCTTTCGATGTGCATCCACCCAATCCTTTCTGTCAAGCGTTGTAGTCACCTCGCCTATGGATGTGGTTGGTGGAGTCCATTCAACTAGGACTTGATCCCAAACATCAATTTGGTCACCATCCAAATAACATTGCATGCGCAATTTCCAATAAGGATAGTCACTTCCAATGAAGTAAGCTCTCAAGCTTCCAAAGCCATCACCCGACATATCTAATGATCTTCAAGCTCCCACTTAAAGTACGAACGAGTTGTTAGGCTCTGATACCAATTAAAATACCCAAGAGGGGGGGGGGGGGGGTGAATTGGTGCGAAATTAAAAAAATAAAAATTGCTTTGGAGAATAGATAGAGATTTATAGTGGTTCTGTCCTACTCTTGACCTACATCAACTTCTCCTAAATACATAGTTTAGGGTTCCACTACCATAAATGGACTTACAAGGAGATTTAACAGGGTATCTCCAACCTTTACAATGTGAGATTTCAAAGGCTATCTATGGATAAAGAGGGGTTACCTCAGTGATCCAAGTCATGCGATGACCGCAGCACTGTGCTTTTAGCATACGGGAGCTAATAGTATGAGTCACCACCTAAACAGGCATCGGGAAAAGAAATTGGTAAGTGTCTCAATACCCTTAAGAATGCGTAAGACACTAAACACAGAGATTCCAAGCTTAGACTTATGCACTCTTAAGGTGTGATTCTTTACAAGCAACTCATAGGATTATATCTACCTTCATTTTCACAACTTAAAGCAAAGTAAATCACATAGATACAATCTTACATTTTACAACATAAAAAACATGCAAAAGGTGTGTTTCTATTACAAACAAGGATCGATTTTACATTACCGAGCTTGTGGACAGAGCGCCCAGGATGCGTTATTTTGTTATACCGCCTGCCCATCGTTTGGCATCCAATAGAATTGGCGACTTACCCACTAAATGGATTTCTTAGATTTTATTTAAAGAATGTGGAGTCGCCACATGAATTGCTTTGGGGTCACCCAGTGATTAACAAACAGGTAGATTCCTTTGGAAAATTCCATCATCACCACCAAGTGATTTCTGAGTTCGGAATGAGTCATCCATACTAAGGCAATTTCCCATTTAATTAAGTAATCAGGTCATTATTTTCTAACAGAGACAAACAACAGAAAGCTGTAAATCACCTAGAAAGTAAAATGCGATGAATGGGCACGCCTAATATTGTTTCTAATCAATTTTAGTTCTACATTAAGGCCACATTAATTAACCTTGATTGATTTGAGTGCAATTGGCTGGATTTAGTGAATTTCTATTTCTTTTAATAGTAGTGTGCCGAGTGGATTATTCCCTTATTTATTTACATACGTAACATCCACAGTTGATTTCTAACTTATTTTTATATTTATTATTTTTTTGGGGTTAATATTTGCACGTTAATCCATTTTTTTTGTATTTTTCGGGATACATGAAAAATGTGATAATAATCATACAATCTTAAAGAAAGGGAAGGAGAAATGAGTTTCTACCACTTTTATCTACTTATTTACCGGATTTGATTTATTAAATGTCTGATTAATTATTTTAGAAACAAATTTAGGTGATTTACCCAAGATATAAACAAATCTTACCGACCGACCGATACATCCGAGAGAGAATAGACCAGTCGACCTTGGAGCTTCGGTTGGTTTACAGCTTAAAAATCTTCACTTTTAGCCTTCTGTTCGATCGGACCTGCACTTTGTCTTCCTCAATTTGTCTTCTTCAATATTTTACATGCACTGATGTATTTACAATGTACAAGCTATTTACAATATACACAGACCCCTAAGAAACAATTATGGATGTTCAAAATGAATTAACACAACACTCAAAAATCTAATAAAAGTTACACTGAAATTATTAACATTAAAGTGACTAAGCTCCAAACCTAAATATTTTACATCCAAAACTTCCCTGATTTCACATAAAACTCATATATGTTTTCAAAATATCAAACAAAATTAGTTGAGAAAAATATAGAAATAACAATATGTAACGTGAATGAAGTGTATATGGAAATGGACTTATTTTGAGTATATGGATGGTTAGTTGCCCTTAGAAATGAGATAGATTACTGCTTCGGGTAGTAGTTGAGCTGTTGAATGATTGAAATCTGATGAAATAGTTTTGAAAACTGTCGTTCAAAGTGTGCGAAAATCCTTTTTTTTTTGTCTCTACAACTTGAAAATATTATTTTTTTTAAAATCTGATGAACAAGAAAACCCTCAAATTGCAGATCCCCTTCCCTCCTCTTTTTTTTTGTATAAGTTTCCTTTTATACCTGTTGAAATTAGGGTTATTCTCTCGATAGAGCGAATAACTTTAATGTGACAGATCAACTCTCTTTTGATGGCGGGGACGGAAAATATGATTATATGTTATCTGTCAAATGCTCCTCACCCAATATTATGCCTGCCATACATGAATATCCAGCCGGACCATTGATCATTTAGTCGGATGTTTGATCCTGGGCCTAATGGGCTTGGGCTTTCAAAATGATTTTCTAGTTTATTTAGGCTGCATTTGGGGTTCGGACAAATAGTTAAACACTTGTTCGGACCTTAAATTATGCCATAAATATTTTAAAAACATTTAGCATATTTGAAAGTAATTTTTGTATTCTTCAGCTCACTTCTACAAGAAATGGGGTAATCAATTGGTCTAAAATTGACCAAATTCATCACTGGGCTCCCGGGTCATTTCCACATACCTGTATCTAAAAATTCAGTGTCTACATTTTACCCCCACTTTGTCAAAGTTTAGTAATGTTACAAAAACATGAATAAACGAACGTCAAAGCAAACAAACATAAGCAAACCTGACAAAAGGATACAGCTCGTGTCTCTGGCATCGGGGTTCGATAGTCGTCGCCAATGATCGGGAGGTAGTCCATCTCCCTAGATAGTCATCTCTGATAGGTGTGAGGTAGTCCGTCTCCCTAGATAGTCATCACCGATAAATTTAGAGGTAGTTCATCTCTAAGATACTAGAGGTAGTTCGTCCCCAGGATCTAGCGTCTGTATTCAATTCGTCTTGACACAGAAATATAGGATGCTCTCGATCGACTAGATAAGGAATTCTAAACTCTTAATAGTCTAGAATTGCATTGGAAAAGCTTCATTTGCTTCACCATTGGTTCTGGTATATTTTTTCTTTGCGAATTGACCCATTCGCCAATTGGAGCTTTCGGTAGCGTTCTATAGTGGGTGTTTATTTGTAGAGAGGATCTATCACTAGCTTCTCCTAGTCTGGTAACATACGTGATTCTAGGAGCGCCTAGAACATGCTTCCAGATGCTGTCAGAGATCGAGTCCGTCGCACTGGGCTGGCTACCTTCGTGATGGCACTTCCTGATCAGTTGAGTCGCATAGACAAAGCTTCGACCTACGCTTTGCGGGAGCGCTGGATGTGTAGTACCCACACCTTCCAGTTGCCATGTGGGGAGTACACACTTACTCTAAGGCATTTGCTGCGATCACCGGTGTTAGGTACGACGATGAGAGGATTCCATTCGATGGTGCAATCTATTTTACCTCGTTAGAGGAGAGGACTGCTTATTTCACCCGTATGTTTGGGTTTGACCCCATCTTCTATGATCGAGATATGAGGATCCTCTACACTGGTATGCTGGAGTGGCTGACTCCGTTTCTCATTGAGGGTTAGGATGGGCGGCAGCGGTACCGGGACCCTGTTACAGATGTGGCTCGCAATCAGATGGCCCGGATCTTTTTGTTCCACCTGTTGGGTAGCACTCTATTTTGCAATAAGACCAGCAGCCTGTGGATTCATTTCGTGCCTCTACTGAGAGATTTTGATGCCATGGGGAGTTTCGACTAGGGGTATGCCACTTTGGCTTACTTGTACTCCTGCCTGGACAAGTTTTCCATGGGGTATAAAAAGCTGAACGGCTTCTGGCATGCCGTGTAGGTAAATGCTTTAGCTTTAGCTCATTCTTTTGACTATATTTTTTTTCTGTTACTAACTTCTGTTGTTTGTTTTACAGATATGGGCCATCGAGATGGGCTTATTGAAGAAATTCCATCCCATTGGCGTTCGTGGGACTTTTCCTATGCTGAGGCAGTGGGGTTCATCTCGTAACCCATCCCCCCAGATGGCTCTAGCGGATCATAGGAGGATTCTGAACATGCTGAATTATTTTGTTGAGGATGTAAGTGTCTGTTTGCATTCCTTTTCTCATCTCTATTTTCATGTTTTGACTAGTTGGTTTTGTTTGTAGCTTCATTTTGACTGGATGGGAGCGCCGGCTAGGCTGCCCGAGTATGTAACCGTCTCTATGGCTAAGAATGAAAGTCGGGTCCTACTGGAGGGCCCAGGCTGCAGGATGTGGTTCCCGGGCGAGCGGGTGATCGGCCAATGCTTGGCTACAGAGTGGGAGATTGTTCCCCAGGATCCTCCATGGAGCATGTTCTACACCCACCGCTTGAGGGAGGCATTTATGGTCCGCTGGATTGTTGGTCTAGCGTCTCTAGGTTTCGTTGTTGAGGATGCATCGTATCCTGCCTTCCTGGCAGATTCTTGATTACCTACCCTACCTCTGTCCACAATGAGGGCCTTGGCTGTAAGTGTCTGTCTATTTTTGAATGCTTTCCCTTGCTTGCTGGCTTGTTCTGATCTTTAACTGCTTTTCTAGGCTAGGAGAGATGTGGTTAAACTCCCTAGGAATGTCAGGGATCTGAGCCTGATGACCATGTGGGCACTTCTTCTGCTGGGGCCTATGCTTGTGGGATGACTACTAAGGAGATTCTTGCTGGTGGAGGTCCAGTCCCTACAGGTTGGAGGAGCACCACCCGTCTCGACCAGGTGTCATCTTTCCCTTCTTCCTCCTTTACATGTTGCACATCCGGAGGTATTTCAGAGTAGGTCATTAAGCCCTCTACGGAGAATCGTTTGGTGGTTCCGCCTGGTGTTAGCCATGTAAGTCCTCCGCGGTTGTATTTTGCTTCAAATCTCTAGTCATCTGAGATTCTTATGATTTCTTTATGTTGCAAGTTCTAGTTGATGATGCTTATCAGCTGGCTGGCATGTTTTAGGCATGCAAGTTTATGGCTATAGGGCTGTGTAATGCTTGGCAGGCCCGATTCGATGAGCAAGTGGTGAAGATTGCCAGTTTAAGAGCTCAGCTGCAACAGAGGACTACGGAGATCGGACCGTCTGCCGAGGAAGAAGGCTCATCCAGCGGCAGCAGCTATAGCAGCGATGAGGAGGACCAGACCTAGTTCGAGAGGAGGGTCCATCCCAGGCAGGATTGAGGGCTTCGTGTCTCAGAGTTACCGTTGATGTGATGGGCGCTTGTTTGGCCCTTTGACTTGAACATTTCTAACGTTTTGCAGCTGTGCTTTCATTGAGGCAACTTTTATTCTGAACCTGTTGTGTAAGTAGATGTTAGGATGTTTATGGATGCTTAATATAGTAGTTAGCTATTTACAAGAATGTTACTACGCCTTATATGTTATGAATGTGTGTTTACATAAATGTTCTACGCCTAATGTGGTGATGTTTACTTGTGAAATGCAAATGCACCTATATGCTAACTTAATTTACGTGAATGAATGTATGTATGCATGGGAATGCATGAAAATTTTGCCCATCTCTGTCGTAAATGTTCCATCGAACGTTTGGAAATTTGGCCGGACCTCTAATCGTTTGGCCGGACGTTCAGTCCCTGCATGTTTATCTTTTGACGTTTGTCAATTGTCTTTCCATGTATTATGCCACTAATTCCCTTCTGCCTTGCCTCTACTAGAGAACTGATTTTTGGCCTGTCTTGCATATTCATCAACCAATTAGAGGCCACCCCTTCACCTCCCATGTATGAAAATTCATCTTTTAAAATGAGAATCATTTCTTCTTCATAGACCCATTTTGCAATTTTCTTTGCTTCCTTTGCCTTGCCTTTGTTTTGCCTATAGCTTTCTTTTTCCTTTCTTCTGTTTCTCTCACCCTTATACCCCTTGTAACACTCCACTCCATAACCATGAGCTCACTTCTTTCTCCCGCTCCTTCAATGATCAACAGTCCTATCAAAGAGTTATTAGGTTCTTGTCACCAGAAATGGAATTATCTCCTAGATTTTGCTTTGTCTCCTCTGGTTTCTATGAGGACCATGGCCCTTGATGAACATTTCCTCAAAAGTACTACCAAATATTGGAGTCCCCGGGACCATGTGTTCCATTTTAGAGACTTTGAAATATGTCCCTTGCCTAAGGAATTTACTGCCACTCTAGGTAGAAGTTGCACTCCTTCGATTCCTATGGCCTTGCCTATTCTGAAGCCGAATTTCCTTGCTTTCATGGTTCCACTATTTGACTTGCGCCTCAGATCTTGCTGTCCCATTCAAATAATGGGAAGCTAACTCTGCCTGAGTTGCTAGAACATTGCAGGCACAAAACTATAGGTTGTCCCTCTCAGCAGAGGATTCTTGCTTTTTCTTTATATGCAGCTTACTTGCTGACTGACCCAAAAGCCATGGGTGATATTCAGATTGCCCATATTATTAGCCAGGTGGAGGACGGTGTGGACCCTTTTCCAGTTATCCTGGCTAAAACCTTTCTTGTCCTGGACAGTGTTTCCTAGGGCGGTCAGTTCAGGGGTAGCCCGATGCTTTTACAGGTGAATGGCAGCTTCTTTATTATTATTATCATTATTATTTTTTATTATTTATTATCATTTATTATTATTATTATTATTATTATTATTTCTTTTTTCTTTTTTTCTTTTTTTTTTCTGATATTGTCATTATTATTAATAATATTTGGCTATTAATTTTCATAGATTTGGCTAAGGGAAAGGTTGGCTTTGTTGGAGGTTCCCCAAAGTCTGGGCCTTTACACGCCTAGGCATCTGATGCCCCATTGTCTGTCTCATGCCATAATTAACTAGTCCAAAGCCGATTGGGATGATTTACTGGTGTCCATGGTGGTCCCTAATAGAAGTAACAGTAGAGCTTTTTGAGAAATGTGTTCCGTTGGCTAAATTGCACTTTGCTAGTTTCTATACCCCTTCCAGGCTCTGTCGCCAGTATGGGCAAATTCAGCGCATTGTTCCTATTCTTCCTGACTTTGAGGCATCCCCTCTGCAATTTCCATTCCTAGATCGGGTTCGGCATGCTTGGGGTGGTAGGCACCATCTCATCAATGTGGCCTTCCACAGTAGTACAGCAATTGATGACCTTTATAAGGCCTGGGTGGTGTTGCAGCATTATGAACCCTCTGTTGCCCGTGCTTGGGCTATGGCTGACCTGTATAATGCAAGTAGAATGCCATATGGAAACATTGGTGGTTAGATGGTCTCATATCCACCCTTTGCACGTGTTATGAGAATGTCTTTCGTTTAGGCGCATGTAAACATTTCACTATAATCATAAATAAGACAATGTTTACTAATAATTCTGCTTTATTAATGGAATACAATCTTCTAGTTACAAGAGCGTATTTTAATGATCACCCCTAATGTGCGCCCTGTTACCAACTGTCCCTTACAAGTTTTCTAGTTGGAAATTTTCTCTTAGGTCAATTTTTTCAATCAAAATTTTTTTTATAAGTAGTATTTCTTCAACCTGTCCATGTTGATGGGTTGAGAGAATTCATTGCCTTCCAGATCTGAAATCATGACTGCCCCCTTGGGTAAGACTTTCACAACCCTGTATGGACCTTCCCAGGTTGGTTTGAACTTGCTTCAATGATCAAAAGGGATGGGCCTAGCCTGCTTCAGCACCCAGTCTCCCTTATTAATGGTTCTAGACTTGATACTTTTGTTGAATGATCTAGCCATCCTTTGCTGATATAATTGTGTGTGGTAGAGGGCTTTCTTCCTATTTTCCTCTAGTGATAATAGCTATATGTACTTCTTTTCTGCCCATTCAGCCTCTGGCAACTATGATTCCAGTATTGTTTGAAGTGACTTGCATTGCATTTTTATTGGAAGCACTGCCTCTCGCCCATGTACCAAGGAGAAAGGTGTTTGGCCTGTCGCACTCCTGATGGTGGTGTTGTACCTGAAAACAGTATATGGTAATTACTTAGACCAATCTTTATATGTCTTGGCCATCTTCGCTAGTATCTTCTTGACAGTCTTATTGGTGGCTTTAAAGGCCCCATTTGCTTGTGGTCTGTAAGAAGATGACTTGTGGTGCTCTATACCATTCTCCTTCAGGAAATCTGCCGTCTCCCCTTGGAATTGTACCCTGTTGTCTGACACTATGTGGTGAGGAAGCCCGAATCTGCACTTGATCTTCTTATCCAAAAATTGCGTCATGCTGTGAGTGGTGACCGTTGGGAGTGAGACAGCGTCCACATATCTGGTGAAGTACTCAACTACTACAATGATATATTTGTGACCATTAGAAGCAATAGGTTTTATGGGTCCTATAATGTCAGTTCCCCAAGTAGAGAAAGGCCACGAGGAAGCCATATTGTGTACTTCTGAAGGTGAGACATGAATCTGGTCTCCGTATATCTGACAGTTGTGGCATTTATGAATAATTCTGATGCAATCCCTGTCTATGGTATCCCAGTAATATCCCTGTCTCTAAATATTCAATGATAATACAGGCCCATTCGTGTGAGGTCCACAAACTCATGTATGGACTTCACTCATGATTCCCTCAGCTTCCTCCTTTGTGACACATCTGAGAAGTATTTCAGCAAGTGATCTTCGGTATAATACACCATCATGGAAAGTGTAATTCTTGGACTGGAGTAGTATGGCAAAGCATTATTTACTTGTTGATTCCTCAGGGCACTCTCGTGTTTCCAGGTATCTTAAGACATCATAGAACCAGGGTTTCTCTAAGGGACCGATAGAGCATACTATCTTCTCCTTCAGGTAACACGGCTGTCTAGCTTTCGTCATTACCAGAGGTTTCATTTGCATTTTTCCAGGATCCTCCCATACTGAGGCAAGCGAGGCTAAAGCGTCTGCCATTTGATTTTCTCCTCTTGGTAAGTGAAACATGTTGCATTTCTGAAAGTGACCTTTGACCTGCTACAGGTGTTCGACGTACGGCTTCAATTTTTCATCTCTGACTTCCCATTCATCCGTTGGTTGACTGACAACCAGTTTTGAATCTCCATAGACTGATATTTCTCTAGCTTCTGCTGAGCTTGCTACTTCTAGTCTGAAGATACAGGCTTCATATTCGGCCATGTTATTGGTGGTTGGGAATTCTAACTTCTTCGCGAGCAGAATTTGCTGCCCTGTTGGTGTTATGAGTAGTACACCTATCCTTGCTCCCCTATGGTTTACTGCCCCATCGAAGTATAAAGCCCAACTCTGAACTTCTATTGCATTAAGTCCTTCATTAGGGGATCCAAATTCAAATTGCTCGTGGGCCTCTTTGGGATTGAGAGCCATGGATTCAGCAATTGCTCATCCTTTGATCGTCTTCTTGGTCGTGTACCGGATATCAAACTCGGTCAATAACACCAACCACTTAGCCAGCATTCCAATTAGAACAGGGGCTACGTATAAGTATCGTAGAGGATCAGTCTTTGCCACTACTTCCACTTGATAGGACTAAAAGTAATGCCGGAGCTTGCGACTGGCCTAAATAACCGCCAGGCAAGTCTTCTGGACTACATCATACTTGACCTCGTAAGGCAACAACTTCTTATTAAGGTAGTATATTGCATGTTCTATTCCTGCTTCATCCACCTGAGCTACCATCGCACCGATAGCTTCCTCTTCTAATGCCATGTAAAAGATCAGGGGTCTCTCAGCCTTAGGAGGTTGTAGTATTGGAGGGTTGGACAGGTACTGTTTTATCTTCTCAAAAGCCTCTTGATAGGTGGAATTTCATTCTTTGGGTTGGTTCTTTCTTAACAACTTGAAGATGGGATCGCAGATCATGGTCAACCGTGCTATGAACCTGCTAACATATTGGACTTTTCCCAGGAATCCCCTGATCTCTTTTTCAGTCTTTGGAGCTGGCATTTCTTGGATGGCCTCGATCTTGTTTATATCTACCTTTATTCCTTTCTGACTGATCACGTATCCCAAGAGCTTATTTTTTGTTACTCCAAACATACATTTTGCCGGGTTCAGCCTTAGATTGTACTTGGCAGCTCTTGCTAAGAACTTTTTTAAGGCTGTAAAATGTCTTTCCCGTGTAAGGGACTTGACCATCATGTCATCCACATAAACTGCCACCTCCTTATGCATCATATCATGAAATAAGGTTGTAGCCATCCTCTGGTACGTTGCCCCCGCATTTTTTAGTCTCATCCGCCTGAGCTACCATCGCACCGATAGCTTCCTCTTCTAATGCCATGTACAAGATCAGGGGTCTATCAGCCTTAGGAGGTTGTAGTACTGGTGGGTTGGACACGTACTATTTTATCTTCTCAAAAGCCTCTTGACAGGTGGAATTTCATTCTTTGGGTTGGTTCTTTCTTAACAACTTGAAGATGGGATCGCAGATCATGGTCAACTGTGCTATGAACCTGCTAACATATTGGACTTTTCCCAGGAATCCCCTGATCTCTTTTTCAGTCTTTAGAGCTGGCAATTCTTAGATGGCCTTGATCTTGTCTGGATCTACCTTTATTCCTTTCTGACTGATCACGTATCTCAAGAGCTTGTTTTTTGTTACTCCAAACATACACTTTGCCGGGTTCAGCCTCAGATTGTACTTGGCAGCTCTTGCTAAGAACTTTTCTAAGGCTGTAAAATGTCTTTCCCGTGTAGGGGACTTGACCATCATGTCATCCACATAAACTTCCACCTCCTTATGCATCATATCATGAAATAAGGTTGTAGCCATCCTCTGGTACGTTGCCCCCGCATTTTTGAGTCCGAATGGCATCACCATGTAGCAGAAATTACTGTATTCGATCATAAAAGATGTCTTGGTCTTGTCGATAATGGCCATCATGATCTGATTGTACCCTGAATAACCGTCCATAGAGGAGTACATCTCACTAGTTGTTGCACTATCAATAAGTACATCTATGTGAGGGAGAGGAAAGTTATCCTTCGGTGATGCTTTGTTCAGATCTCTAAAATCCACACACATTCTGACTCTACTGTCTTTCTTGGGGACTGGGACAATATTGGCTAACCATTCTGGGTGCTCGACTACTTCTAAAAACCTGGCTTTCAGCTGCTTGGCTACCTCTTCTTTGATCAATAATGCCCAATCTGGCCTTATCCTCCTAAGTTTCTATGTGATTGGCTTCATGTTTGGATTGGGAATAGAATGTTCTATGATGCTTCTGTCAACCCCTGGCATGTCTGCATAGGTCCAGGCAAATACTTCCTTCCACTTTTTAAGAATTTGTTCAAATCTCACTCTCTCTTCAGGGGTCACAATAAATGCAATCAATTTTTCTTATGGTACTTCTTTTGTACCTAAGTTGAATGCATTTGTTTGTACAGAATTAATGTTAAACATGCCTATGGTATGATTAATGAAATGCACAGTGCCGTCAAGATCAACATCACACAAGTAAGCAAAGTTGGAGCTCATATCATGGACCTTTGAAACAGACAATTCCTCCTCCTCAAAGAGGTCAGGAGTTATTACATCATCAAAATAAAAATGTTCCACAAGTACATCATGAATAAAAGTATCAACATCAGAGAAATCAGGCTAGGCCTCCTTTTCTTTCACATCCACAATTTCTTCTTGGATCGCCAGTGTCTCCATCTTGGCAGTCAACCCTTTAGCAATAAGCTCTTCTAGGATCAGAAGGGAGTCTTTACCATTTGCAGCTTCACTTGGTGCCTCCTAATTTTTTAGCATGAAGAAATCATACAAACCTCCCTTCTTGATGAAGCTCTGTCCCCATTTCTTTGTAAGCTCTTCAGTATACCCTAAGCCTTCCCGGGTAGTCTGAGTCTTGAATTCTGGGAACATGGCTATTTCTTGTTGGTTCTTCCCTAGGCCACAACCTGGGAGGTAATTCATCTTTTGCATCATAGAACTAACTTGTGGATTCATTTGCCCCTCTCCGATCATCATGATTTGAAACCCGATGAGAGAAATTTCACCCTTGGGTGCAGCTC
>CANYLF012631087.1:0-10993 GCA_948193215.1 Bocquillonia castaneifolia
TTCATTTTACTGAACTAGATTTATCTTCTCTTTTAGATTGAAAAAAATAAAAATTTAGAGCTTTGCAAATAGGATTTTCAATTAAACAGAGTGATGTCTTTTCTTCTATATGATCATTGTTGCATCTGCATCATCATGATGATCTATCAATAGAATCTGTCATCTTCTACCACGCTTCTACCAAAAACATAACATTAATTTTTGTGCTTTCTTCTACCACATTACCAAAGCAATTCTACTTCACACTACAACTAGGAAACGAAACTAAATTTCACAAAGGGACCACACAATGAATATCATTATTCTCTTTGGTCTTTACCAAATGCATTATTCTCTTATTCAATTGAAATTTGTACCATCACTAACTAATGTCTGACACATAATCAATTAGTACTAATCGAAATTTATTAATTGAAATAAAGTAAAATCTTCAGTTTGGTTTTTATTAGGCAGTTTCACACGAATTTAAACATTCTTCCTTTTTACCTAAGCCACTATTTTGAGAGCTAGGAACCATAAATTCCAAAATTAAAACAGAGCCTTAACTTTGTTATAAAATTGCTTTGTTGCTGCTTATTTTTACTACCTACTCTACTTATCCCATTTGGCATGCGCATGAGGCTCATGATCCTACGACATTAAGCAAGTTATTTGAATCCGTATTAGGTTTAATATTTGGAGTTACTTTTTTTTTAGACAGTCAACATTTTTTTACATTGTTTGGTATGAAAAGTTGCACAACTTTTATAAAATTTATTTGTAAGTTTATAAGCTCTTGCGTTTGCTTTAAATCAAAATTCATTTAAAATTTTAATTTTTAAATTTCATATAATTAATTATAAGTAAATCAAATCCTAAGTGAATACTAAATTATAAGGATGTAATTTCTATTTTAATAAAAAAATACTTTTAATTTTTATATTTTTACTTTGCATATCAAACACAAAAATTCATTTCTGAGTAAATCCTACATAATTTAGAAATGAAATGAATTTTTTATTACGAATTGCATTCTTAAATGGAACACACTCGATCGGGATCAATTAAAGTTCCAAATGGGATTCCGGATATTCGGGATAACAATGATTATCGGAAAAAAAAAACTTAGTGAACATTAATATGGAGTGAAATATCTTCTGTGCCCTGTTCAAAAACAATATATCTACTATGTTTATCCACAATTACAAAAGGATAAAATAAGATAAAAAATTTCACAACACATATTCTAAAAAAACCTTTTTGACAAGCAACTTCTTAATTTGATAAATATTCATTTTCTAAATATAGTTTCGTTTTGGAAAGAAACACCTTGTTTTTCCAGAATAATGTTTTTAAGATACTGAAACAGCAGAATAAAATTCAGAAAATTAACATTTTCATAAAAGCAATTTATGTGAAATAAAATAGAGGCTTATACAAAAAAAAAGTCTTTTTTATATATAATTATTGCCTTAGTGGTATCTAAGGCTTTTTGAACCCAGACTAATTCATTGTGAGGGAGTCGACATCTAGTTATGGCTCATTTAAATCCCTTACCTTCTCCTAACAAAGGCGAATCTCGAAAACCTCTAGTTAAAACCAGAAGGCATTACCATACCAACATTTCGTATCCAAGAGCTGTTGCCATTTTGGGTCCACGATTATTGACATATTTTGGGAACCTAGATTGCATAGAATTTGTATTATGAAAGCTTTTTGTGACCCTAGTATTTATTATTTCACAATCATTTGTTCTAAGCATTAAAAATTTACCACCGAACAGACATTCAATTTAATTGAAAACCAATCCATCAATCAAAAATAAAAAAGGAAAAAGTAAAAATAAATAAATAAAATTAAAGCAAAGGACCCAATTGGCCCATCTTGCCAGGGAAATTTGTTATTTTTATCAATCTATTGCATGCTGGTACTACCTACTTCTGGCAGAGTTCAAGTAAATTAAGTACAATTTCCATATCATGCTATGACATAAAGTTGTGAGCAGTAACACTATGTCATTGCATGCTATGAAATAAAACTTTATTTGGTATGATTCTTATAAAAAAAATTAATTTAAATTACAAAAAAGTTTCATATAGAATTCATTTCTAAATAAATGTGATATCATAAATTAAAAATATAGAATTTAATAATAATTTTGTTATAATATAAAATTAATTCTATCAAATTTGATAAGATTTGTGATATATTTATAATCAATTCGATAGAATTTAAAATTTAGAATTCTAACAAAAACTTATAAATTTATAAGTGCTTCATAAATTTTATAGAATTCAATTATTCCAAAAACAATTGTAATGCACTTTTTATTATATATAATGACATTTTGTGATTGCATTTTTTCATTTTTGACTTCCTGACAAACCAGTAACAGACAAGAAGAAATGCCCAACTTGACTGGAAAGTCACTGCTAAGTCTAATATGTAATTGGGTATGGTGACTAAACAGACAATGCACATATAATAGCCATTCTTTTGTCAGATTCCTCTACCCTTTTCTCTCTTCTTCTTTGTTATGAAAAAATTGTTACTCTATTTATATCTTATCTTCTTATATAGTTGCAAGCTTCTATTTCACTAATGAACAGCTTCTTGTTACATATAATGATGCTATTGAAGCTGTTATTTTTTATGTTAATATTTGGAAATGCAACTTCTTCAAGGTTTTCACCCAATGAGACATCAAGTTGTAACAGATTTGTGGTTAATGAAGAAGCTTACTTGCAGTGGTTGAAAGCAAAAGAAATGGGAACTTTCAAGCATGCTGTCTTTGAGAAAGCAAAGAACAAGTTCAACCCTTGCTTAACTATAAAAGTTGACAAAAAATCAAAGTCAGGAAATTTTGTTACGTTGAAAAAGGCCATCAACTCTATACCAATTGTCAATAATTGCAGGGTGGTTATTTCCATTGGTGCAGGGACTTACAGGTAAACATTTTAATTGTTTACCGCTTTTTTTTATTATTATTTTCCGGTCTTCATTCGCATAAAAGTGTATTTTTTACCAATCTTATATGAAACAACTTGATGAATTTAGTAAATCTTTTTAAGAGGCCAAATAACCATCAATCAAACCTATTCAGTTTTCACAGTATGATGGTTGGTTGTTTATGGATTAGCCATGCCTATTGATATATATGTATATGTATAAATTAAGGTGCATGTTTAACGGTTGGATGAGCCGAAAATGCAGGGAGAAAATCGAAATTCCTGCAACCATGGCTTACATAACATTGGAGGGTGCCGGTGCAGACAAGACCATCATTGAGTGGGATGACACGGCTGATAAACAGGGGCAGGGAGGGCATCTCTTGGGCACCTATGGCTCTGCAACATTTGCTATCAATTCTCCTTATTTCATTGCCAAGAACATCACCTTCAAGGTCTGTCCTCTAATCTTCGATTACTTGCAACATCTTCTGCTGCTTCTTCATATGGTTAATAAGTCGGCTGTCTTCTGCGTTGCAAATGTTTTACAGTTTATTAGGGTCTGATAAAATTTTCAAGTGCCTCAATGCAGAACAAGGCTCCGTCTCCACCCTCGGGAGCTCTAGGAAAGCAGGCAGTCGCACTCCGAATATCAGCCGATACAGCAGCATTTATAGGCTGTAAATTCATCGGAGCACAGGACACGCTTTACGATCACATCGGCAGGCATTACTTCAAGGAGTGCCGCATTGAAGGTTCTGTGGACTTCATTTTCGGAAACGGACAATCACTCTATGAGGATTGCCATTTACATGCCATCACAGAGAGCTTCGGAGCATTGACAGCACAGAAAAGGGAAAGCTTTCTTGAAGAAACAGGATTCTCCTTCGTCAACTGCAAGGTCACAGGGTCAGGTGCCCTTTACTTGGGCAGAGCTTGGGGCAATTTCTCAAGGGTTGTCTTTGCTTACACTTACATGGACAAGATCATTACTCCGAAAGGATGGTACGATTGGGGTGATAAAAACAGGGAAATGTATGCAATTCGTCCTCCCTGTGTTTCAAGCACATTTATATGCCATAGAAAACAGGTTAACCTATTTGTGCTATAAACATTTTGCAGGACAGTTTTTTATGGACAGTACAAATGTTCAGGACCAGGGTCACAGTTCGGAGAAAGGGTGTCTTGGTCTAGAGAGCTCACTGAAGAACAAGCCAAGCCATTTATTTCAATTGATTTCATTAATGGCTATGACTGGCTTCGCCAATCGTGATTTCTTCTGCTATTCACGGCCTTTCATGTTTTCGTCGATTGTACTGAGAACATCAATGTCAGGCAAATATTACCATATATTCAAAATGCTGAGATTTCATTACTTCCAACTTGAATTGTTAGAAGTTTGGTTTGTGGGCGGAGGAAATAATAATTTCAACAATTACAACAGTATCCACCAACTTCAGCTTGAATCAATCAGAGTTACAAAGGGCAATGCTTTACATAAGTTACTAGACAAATACAGAAGATAGATGCTAATTACACGTAGAAATGAACCATGATTTAAGGTCATACAATTATTTACAATTCCAACATTGCTGTGAGTAATCCATGCTACTTCCTACTAAATTGACTGTACAATATCCATCCCCCACCAAGCAAGTAGCAGCATCCAAGCTAGGCAGCAAACAAAACAAAACAGAATGCCAAATAAGAAGAGTACTATCAACAAACAAGAATCAACACTTACGCAAATAATCAAGTCCGGCAATCAATAAAGTTAAATTGAGTGCTGATATACAGCAATAACTAATCAACCTGAACAGCAGTATGGTAATATACAAAAATACAACGATCATGACGGGCATTTTACAAATTCAACATTGCAATGACAATTGATAAACAGAGATCAGGGTAGCATAAAGGACATTTATCTCTTGCAGATGAAAATAGCAAACACAAACAAATTGGAATAATTCATGCATATGAATATACTTGAAATAGATTCAAAAGAGGATGAAATAACAGAGATTGGAATTTAATGCTTGTTTTACTGTTTGTGAGATGTCAACTTTCTCTAGATGAATAGATTCATGAGAACCATGTTCACATATGTATGTGTACCTACTAGAAAGAGGTCCAACACCAGATTAACTCCATTAACATGTGCTAAAAAAGATACTCGTCACTAATTCAAATCCTTTTTATACGCCTTTAATGCAAGAACGTGTACAAATCTTTGGATTTTGAATGCTATACATCTAAATGCAACCTTACAAGTGATTGGTAACGTTGGCATGTCGATACAAAAGTTGAAATCCAAAAATTTGAACTTGACCTTTTGCTTGAAGTTGTAAGGTTCAATTTTTTACTTGCAAAGGAGGATCAAAACATGCTTCAAGCAAATTTACTAGTGTGTCCTACTCGACATTTCACAGTTTTTGTTCTCATAAAAATTCTTATCCATGTTTACAAATTTGATCTAAACTTGAGAATTATGAATATACAACCAATCAACATTCATGAATGATGCTTTCCCAAAAACAAAAAAACAAAAAAAGAAAAAGAAAAAGAACATTCATGAATGATTAACCTAGATAATCAATGAAATGAAATGCATCCAAATCCAACATCTTCCACATTAAATCTTAAACCATTCATATGAATCTTAAGTAGAATTCAATTCATTCAATTTTTTACTAAAGTGATTTAATTACAAATAACAAACAAAAGTTTTCAATAGTTCAGAAATATAAGAAAGTAGTCTTGATCATAGAGTGGGACAGATGGAGAACATAATATGTGATTCCCCAATCCATAATATTTGACCTATAAAGGTTGCAATACTTATATGGAACCATTTAATTGGCAGAAATTACTTCTGAAAATGATATTCGTCCTCAGAGTTTATAATCCCATAGGCATTCAACCTAATATTTGAAAATTTCTTTTCTAATCAGTTCAATGAAAAATTTATCCATATTTACTATTCAATAATGGATTTTTTCTTTTATTTATTCATTTATTAACTCTTGCTTTACTGTCAAAATAAAAATCTCACAGAAGTGTGTGTGTGTGTGTATATATATATATAAAGAAATTGCAGGCTTGCAATATTATATGTTTAATTCATATGTTAAAATCTTAAAATTTTTGGTTAATATTTTCCACATGTGTGTGCATCATTTTTTATATGGCATGTTAAATAATTGATTATTACTTGTTCTTCAATGTATACAGTCTTCACTAAAAATAGAAATTAACATTATTCTTTATAGTCCAACGAACATAACTACTACATATACAATCTCGAATTCTTAAAATAGTAAGTTTGTATTTATTGTTGAATACTCATCCATTTATTATGTATATTAAATAATAACCATAACAAAATATTATTCTATTTTAACTAGTCAAATCACAAAAAGTAACAATTAACTACCAAAAATTTATAAAAATAGAGAAAAAAATAGCATGGAGCAAAGAGTGATCCAAATCCCTAATAGTGTATTTGCCTCCAGTTTAATATAATCAAATCTACTTTCTGTAGTATTTTCTACCAAAATAAGAATATGTTGAAGGGCTTTCAAGATATCTGACTTTTCTCATCATAACACTGCTAGACTGACTAAAAATGCCCAAACTAGTTTCAATCAGACTTGCCAGCCTAAACCATATTTCTTTTTTTCCCCTCCTGTAGATTCTCAATTTTATATGCTGACATGTAAACACAAACGGGGTAAAATAGAGTTCAAGTGAATTTGAATTTCACATTTTGGATGATTTTCAAGCAGATTACAGATACAGCAAAAAGAAAAAAGCACATATATATATATATATATATATATATATATATATATATGTGGTGTTGCGTACCAGAGAAGAAAATAATCATGACTGAAAGAGAGTTAAAGTTGCAATATAACCATTTTTCATCACCTGTTAGCACCAAAGTGGATACTCATTAGCAAGAGTAATGCAATCAGAACAGCACCCACATAATATGAAATAATGAACTCTTAAACTTGAAAGCCAGAAACATCTTGTTTTCCTCGTCTTTCATGCGAGCAGCTTAACTTTGATCAAGAATGCAATATGGATCATATAATTTTTAATATCTCACCTCAAAAGCGATATTCTGGTAGCCATATACAAATGTTGATCCAAAAGGATTACTTGTAGAACCCTGTGTTTGGATAGCTGCTCGGCCACAGTCCCCAAGGATTTCCTTAAGTGGGAAAAAATTCTTCTGTTAAAATCAATCCTTCCCTAACTAAACGGCAATTGAAAATTTCTACAGCTAAAAATGGAAATCACATAGAATGAGATACATACAACTAAGAATCTCACTAACTTCACATATTGATGCTCCAGTCCCAAGAGAGAGGAAATCAGGACCAAATGCCCAAGATTCATATCAGAAATGATCAATTGAAAGGTTGAGTTCAAATTGGAGGACCACATAATGGCAATACAAAGGAAAGCAAAACACCATGCAAAAAAGTTTAAAACAATATGTTGGGTCCTCAAAAACTTTGTTGTGAAAAAGAAAAATTCAGAGCATCCTTCTAACATGCTAAAATTAGAAAGAAAGAAAGAAAGAAAAACAAGCAAGGTTGCATAATCAGTCATGTCACATGAATACCCAAAGAATATCTACACAAGGGAAACTCCAAAATAAAACTGAAACCAGCAGCGTTAAAAACATACCTTAACTTCATCCCATTTTGTGCTTGGAGTAATATGTTTTGAGTTATTTACTTCAGTTAAGGCCCAAATGCAAACAAGAAATGAAAATTTGTTTCAGTTTATGCAAGGGTGTAAAAAAATCATTACAAGAACAGAAAGGCAAGTAAAACCAAAACCTTGAATAATGAAATTGCACTTAATGTATGAATTAAAATCTGCATGACCAGGATAATTTGTGTGCAAAACAAACTTCTTGATCTTGTGAGTCTGCAAAACCAAAACAGTTATCAGCATACTTCTGTTAACAAGGATCACTAGACCAGTAGTATATAGTACTATGTCATTACTCTTTTGAACAAAATTGAAGGCACGAAATTGAAGTGGATGGAATAGGGACAGAGAGAAAGATGGGGGAGAAGAATGAGTGATGTAGAGAGAGTGACACCTGTCCATCAAATAAAATGTCCAAACCACGAGTAAAGTAATTGTAGAAGTAATCTCCACAAAGTGTGGTCCGGGGACGAGGGTCTGAGGCAGAGTGAATGACCATTTGGTCTACCTGTATCAATATGCACCAACCAGCAAACGTCTAGGTCAATTCACAAACATGCAAATGTGAGCTTGCATAGTCTAGCAGAAAAAATACTAATTTTGATAGTTAAACTAAATTCATTAGCAGTAGTAGTGATCCACATGCATGCATAAAATTTTTCATATTGCTATTGTCATGTGCGCTATAATTATGAGAAGCACATCAAACGGAGTGGATTACTGGAATACTATTTAACATGTCAGTCAAACACCTACACTCTCTAATCAGCTATTTACTCCTAATTCCACCATCACAACAAATAGCCAATAATAGGGTCAAGATCTCATGTAGAAGTAGTTTTCATTACCTGCTTTTGATGAATCCCACAGGGACGACCTAATTCAGTCCAAACATCCTGCATTTAGAAGAAGAAGGCATAAGTAAAGAATTGATAGCATTGTCATCCCACATATGAATCGAGGCATACAAGAACCATGCAAGTCGATTTTTATTTTCATTGGAAAGGGAAAGAAAAAAGGGTGGAGAAAACAGTAAACTTTTCCTCCAGAAGACTCGGTTCCTCACCAATATAGATCAACACTTAATTGAGGCAATATCAAAAGATTCAAAATCACTAATCATTTTCTTTTTCTTTTTTTTTTTAAACATGAACTAATCATTTTCTACTGATCCACAGATACCTTATTCCACAAACTTCATAGGAGGAGACATTACAAATCATGCTGCCTTTTATGGGTTATGTAAAAGAAGCATATACAAAGGTAATATTGGAGCTCAACCCAATAAAACAAATATTTACCTGCGGTGATGCACCAAAAGGAATATGCTGCCCCCCTGTTAAAAAATATAACTCTTCACCAAGCTGTAGGCATCAATATGGAATCAGAAACAGAACCAATAAACAAGAATAAAGAAAATAAAGCTTAAATCTTTGATAAACAAAGAAAACCACAATACTAATCCACAATTAATGTACATCCAATGACAATTATGAATGTAAACATCAACTGAAGTAAACATGATTCATTGACTATTAACTACAAAACATTTCAGGGGGGAAGATAGAGCCGGTGATGACTAAGAAAGTGTCAAACCTTAACATGCACCTCTTCCATGTACAGGCTACCAGCAGGCAACGGAGGAGAAGAAGCCTTATCCATTAAAGCACCAACACCAACTTTTTTATCAGTAGAACTGTCATATATAGAGACTCGACAGGTCACTGGGGTAGTTCCATCCGGAAACTCCAAGGGCAGTTCCGCTGCCAGGAAAACTAAAATCAATTAGAAAACAAAAAAAACAATTAGAAAGCAAAAAAAGAATGTAAAAGAATGTATACGAGCAAGGTAAATAGATCATATTACCTTCCCCATCATGGCAACAATCAGTGTACTGGCTAGGGATTGGAAACGCAAATGATAACCCCTGTAAATAGACCAAGAAAAAAGGACAACATACATTAGAAAATATTCAAATAAACAGTCATTGCAAGAAACAAAATATTTGAAGTATAACATTCTGCACAAACATACTGGGTAGAAGAGGGTGTAAACTCCTCTATCTTTGTCATAAATACCCGGAAAGGTTGGACCAAAAAGAGCATAAACAGCCACAAAAGTAGCAAGAGTAGACGGTCCCCTAATTAATCAATAAAAACAACAACAATCAATGATAACATAATAATGCACAAGAAGCAAAGAAAAGAATGATATGTACCCAAAAAAAAAAAAAAGGAAATGGCAAATCAATACCCAATAAGGGAAGTCGCATAACGCATTTGAAGACGTTTGATGTCGAAAATTTCAATCAACCTTAGTCTCTAACAGAATCAAAAAAAAAATTCAAATATAAAGTAACAATCATTAATAACAAGAATAATAAGATTGAAAGACGAAATAACAAATCAAAAGTTATAAACCTAATAACCTGAGACCAAGGATCGAAACGAAGGTGGAAACCATGATCAGGAAAACTAATAACAATATCAAGTTTAAGAGGCTCCTGCATAATTTTTTTTTTGCACAAATTAAATTTAGTCAGTATTATCAATAGTATCGACATAAACGACGTCGTATATGTTAAGTTGTTGTTCAATTTGGCCAAACACAGACAACATGAAACTAACCTCATCATAGTACTTGACATGAACGACGTCGTATATGTTCGGTTGTTGTTCAATTTGGGCAAAAGCATCGCATATAGGCATACCTGAAAACAAACCCAATAATAAAATAATAAAAATAAATGAAAGATCAAAGCTTTTTTGGGATTGATTGAAAGGGATTGAGAAATAGTTACCGAGGTTAAAAGGGCCGATACCGAAGCCTGGGCGGAGATCGAGGACAATAGCGCCCATCGCTGTGCCCTCGCAGCGCCGCCGTGTACGGTGAGTTTGGTGTGGCAACATTGTTTAATTTACGGAAGTGGATAATGAAGTATTTTTGATTTTGGAAATTTATTGATTGAATGGAAATTTGTATATTTGCTTTCGGTTTCGCGTTGGAGTTTTTGATTTTGATCGTCAAGCACTGCACGAAATGTCAATAATATGTTGTTGATTGGGTCCCACGTCTCAAACTCAGCCACATAATTTGTTTCTTTCCATAAGTTGCTGTTATTTTCTTTTTCTTTTTTTTTTCCCTAGACTTTATTTTCTATTCAGCTTCTACACTTCAAAATTTGACAATTAAGTCCTTATATTTTGGAATATCGTCTAGCACAAAGTTTTTGAGTGTTTTATGCTTGACAAAAGTAAATAGGGATGATAGTACGCCCGATATGCAGACCTGGTCCCGGTTGATGAACCGAATTAATGATTCCAGTTCTATCA